>KZ869541.1:104308-117499 GCA_003456935.1 Machilis hrabei | reverse complement strand
GATGGGGTCTCCATTAGACCTGAGATGTCATAACAGTGGGACCATAATCCAATAGCAATAGCAATGAGAGAACATAATCAACATGACATTCTCTAAAAGTGACTTGTTCTTATGTTAAGCATTAGGGCCTTCTTTTTGTATGTGAGACTACTCCCGATAGGACCTATAACCTGTAGTGTAAAAGCACCGTGAGTGCTAAAAGTGAACACAGAACTAGGAAGAAATTTTTGAAGGCTTGACGGTTGAAAGTAACATGGAAAACAGTTGACGGCAGAAAGTTCCAGAGTTTGGAAACTCGATTGCTATTGCTATTGGATTATGGTCCCACTGTTATGACATCTTAGGTCTAATGGAGACTGGAAACTCGAGGTGAAAAAGTAGAGTTGTGGATAAAAAGTTTGACTATGTAAGAATGACACGCATAACTTTGTCTAATTGTCAGAACCGGTACCTGGTTCAAATCCCGGAGCTGACTTCTAGCCCTGAATGTAGTGATAAAGTCTTCCTATGAAGTAGGCTACTCCACACTAAGGTATTATCGTAGGCGTCTTTCGGGAGGTACGTTACAAATGAGGTCCCATCGATACGTGTTCGATGTATAAGAACCCAACACTGGCTATGTATCGAATGAGTGGACACATTCAATCATTCTGAAGCGTTGTTACGACGCGGATGGGGTGTGTGTGTCTCCATTAGACCATAGAAGTGAGAACCGTTGGATCATACACTCAAATAATAAAATCAAATATTACGAACCTCTATTATAGCTTTATCAATTACATAAAGTAACATTTACATAATTATGTTGGCGCATGAGTGAGTAACCAATCACAGCAGTGTTCTTTTGGGAGCTCCAATCGCCTGCCTTTGGCCACCATATCTTTCGTTGACAAACTACAACAAATTATCTCTAGCCTATGTAGCCTAGCTGTAGGCCTACGGTGTTGTCAAAATTTGAACATCTTGAATAGCTTAGATTACGTAAGGTAAAGTACGTAACGTAGGCTACTACATTTGATTATTTGTCTGAAACTGGAGTAGGAGTTCATATTTAGGCTATATATAAGGTACAGGGTGTTTCACAAAAATCTTGCCACCAGGTTGAAAAAAATATATGGTCTCAAACGACTTGAAACGCCATTAAACGCAAAGATTTAAAAAAAAATTGGACTTAGAAAACATTTCCAAAATTATTGTTTAAGTCCAAATTTGTTATCTTTGCTTTTAATGGCTTTTCAAGTCGTTTGAGACCATATTATTTTTATTTTTTGTCTTTCGAAGAAAAACTAGAATTTTTTTTTTAACCTGGGGGCAAGATTTTTGTGAAACAATCACAATCCTGACGAAGTCTAGAGGACATTCTAGATGAAATATTGATTTTCTACCTTTTAGGAGTAGGCTACTACCATTGAGTTAAAATCAATGGTAGGTACTACGGTAAGATAAACCTTATCATAATTTTATGTAGGCCTATAGAAATAGGGCAAAGGTAGCTACAATTTGAATTAGGCTATAGGCCTATTATTTTGCACTACGTATCTCATATTTTAAGTAGACGTCTATTGTCTTGCTTGCGTTTAGTTTTAAATTTCTTTTTTTTTTCCACAGTAGCTTTAAGAATAGGCTATACTAGGCCCTACGTAGGCCTATAGCTTTCCTATTTAAATATTTAATTAGAAGTTTAATGTAGACTAATATATTAGCTTAGTGTTTACTTAAGCTATTAGTTTAACTTCGAACAATTGTGATTATCATTCCTGGAACTAGGCCTACTGCCAAGGAGGCCTATTAGTAGGCTTACATTTCACAGTAGGCCTATTAGCCTAAGCTATGTGAATACATGTAGGGGCCTAGGCCTACTGTACTTACACTAGCCTATGCTTAATAATATTGTTTAGCAGAGACGGGTGTGGGATTGGGACTGGGGCATTTAACCCGGAATATGTGGAACCGGGATTCCCCAGAGACCGACGAGGTTTTAATTAAATTTATAGGCTGGAAAATATAGGCTACTAAATATTCAGTTCAACTTATAACTCATTCTTACTTTTTTGAGATAGTGCCCAATAGGCTATGTAATCTACTATAGGCCTATTATAATAGGCCTCTTCTATTTATTCACTAGAGAAGCTGCCCGTTCTTCAAACGAGATAAAATTCCATTAGGCCCTACATCTTTTTTATTTATAGCTTTTTGTATTTTGGCCCTTTTCAGCAGTTGCGAAAACTTACTATAGGTTAATGTCCAAATGACCTCCACAATCCTCCCGTATGACTAGAAGTAGATGTTTTTATTTGATAAAGGCTAATACTCTTTGATAAACGCTTGTAACGTCTTTGAATTTGCGTCAGTGAACNAGTAGCCTACTGTATGTTACTACTACTCCATCTGGTGGCCATACAATAAACTAGGGCCTACCTTAGTCGGCAAAAGCATCTACTTGGTTGCGATGGCAGCTGTAGCTTCAGTGTTCTGATAGAAAGTGAAAATCAGTTCTTCCTTACCCTATGGGGAAAATAGGCTAAATCGATCTGTGTTCGAATCGCTATAGTCTATACTTTCAGCAATAAAAAAATAGTAGGCCTATGTCTATAGGCCTAATCTAAGTTGTATCTGTTGAAAACAATTGGTGTACTTTTTTTTTAATCCAGAGAATAAGCTAACACAGGCAGGTCCAAACAGCATAGGCCTATAGTAGGTTATAGACTAACATTGAAAAGAGTTCTCTATTTGAACAATTTTAGGTCTATAGGCCTATTATAAAAAAACTTTTAGGATCCTATAAGCAATAGGGCCTATTAAAATACTTCCATGGAGTTTAAAAAATAACTAGTCATGTAAAAGTGGTAAATAATAAATGTAGCGTAGGCCTATAGGCCTACATTCATTATGTTTACAACTTTTTTGTTTGTTTTTACTTTTGGTTGTGAGGGTTGATTTTAATATCGACAAGGTTTCCAGGTTGTACTTTTTCCTTTGCTAAACAGTGTAATTTCTATTTAAAGTACCAGCTATTTTTTTTTCATTATTCAGAATAAATATGGTATACAATTTCACTTTGTAACGAATCTGTATTTACAATTTTGACTTGTTCCAATTGTATCTGCCTTTAAAAACAGCTTTACCTTTTATCTTAAACGATACGAATGTCGAAAATTGGAACAAGCGGAGATGTCAACTCTACTGCTCACTGAAAAACTGATAAGAAATCAGAGGCGGGGCTGTAATAGATTTACAGACGCCATTTTGTTCATATCTGATTTTCGATTCTATCTCTCATTGGTTGCTCGTAATGTAAAAGCAGCGAGGGAACTGACAGCAGATTGGTGGAATAGGTGGGTGAAGAATAACAATTTACTTACAGCTTACCACTGATAGCGCATACGGTTGTATTATTATCAGCGTAAGTCCTAATATTGTTGTTACTAGTGTAATATATCTGTTTGAGACAATACTGTGTATATCTATTAAGTATTTAGTAAGTTTTAATCTTGTGGAATCGTCTAATTTGAGCGATAAATTTAGGGTTTAATTCGTCTGTCAGAAACAGTGTTTTGTGTATATGTAAAGGTTTAAATCCGTTTCCCCCACTGCTCACAGGGCCGTCCAGCCCTTCTGCTGACTTGTGCGCCTTCAGTCTGGCGCAGGTTCGGATATGGTGGTGGATGGAGTTGGTTTGTGCTGTAGTAGTAACGCGTCAAGCTGTGTTAGACCCTCACAGCTGTTAACGGACGCCACAATTTTTGATCGTGGCTTATCTAACAGAAACAATAACAAAAATTGACGCTTCCTCTAAATGGCGAGTGTAATTCGGTGATGATTCGTGAAAGCAGACTGTGACTGACTGAGTGACGCCTGTGTTAGAACTGATCAAAGTCGTGGTGTGGCTTAGTGCTGGATTTGAAGTGTGTATGGAAGTGAGTGTTCTTTTTTTCTAGTGTTTTTTTGTGCTAGATTAAGTCAGATTTGACTCGCGTGGTATTAAATAGCGTAATGGGCGACGAGAGTAGCTTATCTATAAACTGTGTGTGTTGTGTTGTGGTGTGTGTGTGTGTATATCTACGCGCGCGCGTGTTGTTGGGTGACCATCGTTTTGTTATCTGTTGTGTAAATTAGCGCTATCAGAACGGACACCATCCTTGCTGCCTAACAAATAAGGCGTAGACTAGATGTGTTTAATTTTCATCCATCTTGTCTCTTATCGCTGTGTAATAATGACATTAGGCTTATAGGCGTTAAGGGTTAACTGATGGTTAGTCTAAATTGATGCGATTACGTTGTAAACATTGATTGTAACAGTTTGTCAAAGACTTTAAGTGTTTGATAATGAAGTCATGAATACTTGATACCGTTAAGTGTAACATAACTAGGCCTAAATTCATAACAGAAGCATGAATAGACTATTGTTTATTTATAGGTATGGGCTAAATTTGCGTTCCAACCCCATAATTAGGTCCTATAACTTAAGCTGTAGGCCTACAAAGAATTACACTGTAGGCGTATTTTGATGTAGGCCTAAATATACGGAAGGCCGTACACAAACTACAAAAAATTAATTCATGATTAAAAATTTCAGTTTTTCATTGGCAGGCTTACTTTATCAATTTTCAGTAGGCATAACTGTGTATATATAGTTAGGCCTATATTTATCTCTGAGTAGCCGACAGATCAGTTCTGACTGATTTAATAAAATAAGCCTATAAGAAGCCTAGCCTACATATAAAGTTCTACGTGATTTCATAGATAATAGGCATATTTTTACATGTTAAGAGTGTGACAAAGTACGGTACTGTGTAGGTGTAGGCCTATGATTAGTGTAGGCCTACCTACATGTAGATTTAGATGTTTTTTTTTTATTTTGTAGGCTATGGTATAGCCTAGTTCGAACGTCATAACGACAAGCCTAGACAACTGCTGTTAATATAGGCCTAATTAAACAAGCATTTTTTGTAGCATGTTTATGTTATTTTGGTCTTGTAGCTAACTTGAAACCAGGGCTCGCACAACTTTTAATGTTATGTAGGCCTATTAATTTTACTAATTGTATTGCCACATGGGCCTAATAAACTTACGGAGGATGTACGTGCTCGCAACACATGCACCGATTTAGTGCCAGTTACGTGTGTGTAGACATATCACGATGATGTTGTTCACACTAAAAAAATTGAATCGTCACTTAATATAGTCCTACTGGTAAATAGGCCTATTAGTATTTACTTCTAGAATATGCCACTGCATTAATATAGGCCTTTGTAAGAAAATTGTGATAGGGCCTACCAAAAATAATTTGAATCTTTTGAGGATTTAAATTACAATAGGGTAAGGATGTTTACGGCCGCAAAACCAGTTATGTCATTACACTTAGATTATAGGCCTAATTATGTCCGTGTATTGCGTAGTAGCCTATGTAATTATAATTCCTATATATTGTTTATTTTTCAGTACATTGGCGAAATGATTGACTTGAGTGATGAACGAACTGTAACGACAGCTACATCGGGATAGTTGAAACGCCCCGTCGACATGAAGGCCTTCTTCGACGAGTCCAGTCGACGCTGTCGATTTCCGTTTTGGTTACCTCTTGACATGTGACAATAGTGATACATTCCACTTGTGATAATCTACAGTGTTGTCAACATTAGTGCATCTATTTTTAACGTGTTGTGTATCCAACCAACAACAGTAACACCGTATGGATGTATCTCAGAACTAGGCCTAAGTCAATCAATTTTTAACTTCTCCGGCGGCCGTGTGATCTAGTGTGATTTTATGTGGTGGTAACTTAAATAGTGCGTTATTGAATTGAAATAATTGTTACCAAGGGACTGTGTTTTTTACGCTAGTGTTGGTATAAGCAGACTGTGATCTTTCACAATGGATATGACTGCGACGGACCAAAGCCAAGCGGCTCATACCGCACACCATAGATGGTATGAAGCCCCAAGAATGGGCTCGGGTATGGACGGGTCGGGCAACATTATACCATCGGAAGATATGGATGTGTTTTTTCATTCGCTAGATACAAATTCAAATCGTGCGCGATATTATGCATCACAAGCTGCACAAATGCATAGTCCGTATGGCGGTGCATCGCATGGTAAGTTCAATATTAATTATTTTAATAAACCTTCTAATATAATGTAAATTTTATTTGAATAGGCTACTATTTTATTAGCCTATAGTTTACCCGTAAATATAGGTTAGAGGGTAGTAACATACGCAACATTAAGCTAGTGTGGATTCTTAATAAGCCTATATAGTAGGCCCTATTACAGAGGATGGGGCACTAACGTACTATAGCTATGTGGCGCAAATACGTAGGGGCTATATTTAGACAAAACGTCCGTGTAATAGGTGCCTAAATATAGTCTATTCGTAAACCTGTTTAGTTTAAGTCGACTGAAGGCTTTTCAACATAATAATTATAACAGTCGGCACGGAACAATAGACTACTCAGTTCCGTGAAATGCATTCGCGTTTGTTAAAAGCTTTACTAGTACAAATTGTGCCACACGTAATAGTTGTAACTAAATCATTGAAACCATGTCTGTTGTGGTAGCAAATTTAATTGCGTCAACTCGTAAAAATCGCGTTTGGGAACACATTTTAATGTCGACGGAAACCAATTTGCCGTCGTAACAGATTTGACTAAAGTTATTTAGTAACAACTGCAATATGTAATNTGCTTTAAAATTACTAACTACGCTTCCTAGTGAAGGCCTAGTCTTTTTTTGTGCAACAAACATCCTAATAATTATTTAATAATCATTTTAATCTTGTGTTTACTTAGCCTACTGGTCACATTTAGGGCCTAACTGCAAGCTTAAAATTGATAATTACTAGGTATTTAAAATAAAGTGCAAGCATTGTAAGTGCATGGACATTATACCTGGCTGTATAATATGGTAATTGACAAATAATTTTTAGCACCTTTTTGATTGCAATTTATGCCAGCCTATGCCTAAAGTTGTCTGTCTCTATTTAATACATCATCCTATTAAATGTGGTGTAAATACCACAGAAAGTATAAAAGTGTCGTTGAAACTTCCAACGTGTAGGCTAACATCTAGGCCTACTTTTTATAGGGTATATGCATATTGTCTTGAGGATCTAACATAGGGCCTAAGCGTAAATTACGGACGGTTAATAGAGTTACAAATGAAAAATAGTCCTAAGTTAGATATTCAGGTTGGCCTAGTAATAGAAACCGTAGTAGACTAAGTTCTCCCACGTGTAGATTACGGACCAAACACGTTTTGATAAGGCGTAGGCCTAAAATAGTCCTAGATATTCATTCGGGTAGGCCTAATAATAAAATTCGTAGCATAATTTCTCCCTCTTGTATGGACGAAACACGTTTTGATAAGGTGTAAAAATAGTCCTAGATATTCGGGTAGGCGAGCGTAGCCTAAATGTTTCCTTAAAAGGAAAAAAGTAGTAGCATTCATTTGTCATTAAAATGGCCGTGTGTGCAAACTTGTGATATTTAGGCCTAAATCTAACAATTAGACGTATTTATTAGTAGGGCCTATATACCTACATTTCTAAAACGTTGTCTAATTAGACCTTGTATAAAAAATAGGCGACTACGAATAGTAAAATACAGTACGTGCCGTGTTAGCAATAGCGGATACAGCCTACAGTAAAAACGTAAGTAAACCACTTAAAATAAAAAATAGGCCTAATTATTCACGTTTGATTTCGTAAAACTAACCTGAAATAGGAACTCAAATTTTAAATTTCATAATAATCAGTCCCGGGCCAGAGTATGGGCTAGTTGTTATTAATAACGGACACTACCTATAAACAAACGGAAGATGTTTAACTTCCGAAACTTCGTTATTACATAGGGTAACTTTAATTTTAATTGTTTGCATTAATTTTGATCCTATTATTAGATGTTGATGTAGGTAAATAGAGGTGTTATTTTCCCCAGAGGCTAACACAATTAATACATCTTATCCGGTGCAGATGTAGTAGAGATATTCTCTCTTGAGCTATTGTGGACAGTTATCTCCTAACCTGAAGAAAAGAGATAATTTCTTAAACTTTTTAAGGCTAACGTAGAAGATAGTCTTATAGGTATTTTTAGACAGAAATGGCTGAAATAAATTATACAAAATGGGGAAACCTCGAAAGACAAATAGGCTAGCCTATAGGCTATACTAGCCTATGTCTTTGTTTCACGATCACTAGACCTATAGGTAGTGTATTGCACTACGGAACTTTAAAACATGCGGTATTCGTGAGGGTCTAACAAAATAATTATATTTTTAGGGGTCTATATATTTCAGGGCTTAGAACAGATTCTAGCGTTTAAAAAAACTAAGTTTAAAAGTAGCCCCCATAGGTCTAATGTCAAAAAGTTTGGATTGCGTTCATCATAAATAGTACGAAGATTAGGGGTCTAGTTGTTATGGCTGACTTTGAGTTAAAATACTCCACAAAGGCCAGTTGAAATTTAATTTTAGTTGCTAGTCTAAATTTGACTATCTAGTGAGGAATATGTCAATATTTGTACGTAATTTTTAGATTAAGTGCTACTGAGGAAGTTTATACATAGCTGCCGAAACGTTTAGTTTGTAATGCTTAACTGTTTGCCTATTAAACCACGAAATTTTCATTTTATTTGTATTATAAGCTGGTCTTACTAAGACAAATCTTAGACGTGAGAAGCTAAAGATAGGTGATTGAGTTAGTGAATTAGGCCTATGCCTTAGTCTACTGTAAAGCTGAATTTCAAAATCCGGGTAAGCGAGTTCAGCAATTTCTAAATTCCAGCTTGGGTAATTTTTATTTTTGGTAAATTAAGAATTTTGTTCAAATTAAATTTTCCAAATTTTAGTTTTAGAATTTATCACTTTTAATTGTTAAAATATAGGCTACAAAACTGGTATTATGTATGGCTGAAATTGAAATTGTACTTTTGCAGTTAAGAATATTTAGTCTGATAAAAAAAATACCAACATAATTTTTTCTTGACTGGAAATGATTGATAACGTTTACTAGTAATCAATCCAAATTTCTTGCACATAATTATTTGTCAATTTTTTACATTTTCTAAATTGCAGGATTTTCTAAATATTATTGTAATACAGTTTTTACACTCTAAACGCCTATAGTTGCTAAGAAAAAACTTGAGTGACAAGATTTTTGTAAGAACCATTGCATATTCACAGGTCACAACATCTTCAGTAGTGACAGAATGTGATTTTTACTACCGTACTTTATACATCACAGCAGACTGTTAGGAATCAATTTCCTATCATATAGTCTTGACTTTAGCGATTTAATTATAACTGTTATATGGTCAAAATATGTAGTAAATTTTTGTACAATCATACAATAGAATACACAGTATTGAAATTAACTAAAAAGCTAATTATAATTTTGATGGATTAATATTAATAATGAATTTACGTAAGTTAATATAGGCTAACACTTAAAATACTGCCTATAATAATGTACTTTGTTACAAGTATTAACGTAGGCGTAAATAATAACAAAAATTGTTACAGACCATTAAAAATTCAGCCTATTGATAGGCCAAAGATTACTTGACATCTAAATATAATCAGTAGGCCTAATTCGTACACTCGTAATGTTTTTTACTGCATAGGCTGTATATTTACCGTTAGTTGCAAGTAAATTGATGCTAGAATACCAATAACATTTTCCACGACAACACTAATAGGCTGCCTGTGGGATTTTAGCTTATAGGCCTAGTTCACGCCTACTTAGGCTGAAAATAGAGAAATGTCCTAATTGAAAGTGCTAACTATAGCGTGTTCTGCAGAAAGGCAAACGCTGTAATCTTTCAACACCGTCATTAACCTATAATTTTTGGTATACACGTATATAAATAAATGAATTACGGTAATTTGTAACAAACATGACACTTGCATGATAAATACCTTTATTAAGTATGCGCATCAAATATAAATATATTTACTGTAGGCCTATTGTAAACTATTTTACGGAGGCGTAGCATTTAACTTTATAACCAAGTTTGTACAGTATTGTGTGTATTGCTTTTGGGATGCTATTCTGTGTTATAAGTGTAATATTTACTGATGTTTCACCCGTATTACAAAGGTCATTATCAGGGTTGTCAGACACACAAAAGTTACACAACTTTCTGTCCAGTTTTCAGTCATTGTACTAAGTTGTATTATTATGGTGCCCGTCTGTGTTTTGCGACTTTTGTGTATGACAAGCCTGAGGAAGGTCATTTTAATATAGTTGAAACGTTGGTAGTTTTTAAATATAAAAAAATCGCGAAAAATCCCCCAAACAACGAAAAACAATATAGGGCCTACTCAACGGCCGTAGACAATTAAGAATTGAAATAAAAAAAAAAATGTGCACAGATGTAGCCAAATTGTTACTGTCATGCGTTTCAGTAAGATAAAAAATAAAAAGTAGTTTATTTCTAATGTAGGCGTTAGAGTATTTTGTGCTTATTCTAAAGTAGCTTAGACTAACGTAGTACAGTTGGACTGTTAAATATATTCACCTGCTTTTTGGGTAGGCCTATGTAGGTATTATAAAAATTAAATTGCATCAAAATCAATTGATTTTTTGCTTAGTGGTTTTACATACAGTACCAGGAACGATTTTGTCATATCCAAACGAAGCGTAGCGCGAAATTTTGCGCTACGCTTAGTTTGGATATGATAAAATCGGTCCTAGTAGCCTACTGTATGCTTAACAGCTCTGTACAGTACCAGCATCGATTCTGTCATATCCAAACGAAGCGTAGCGCCAAATTTCGTTTCGCTTAAAACGCAAATTTTCGTTCAGTTACCAAGCTACGAAAAATTAAATTCGCTATTACGTAGCTTGGTAAGTGAACGAAAATTTGAGTTTTAAGCGAAACGAAATTTCGCGCTACGCTTCGTTTAGATATGACAGAATCGATGCTGGTACTGTATGGCTCTCGTTAAATGTTCAACTAAAATAGAATAATTAGCCTACTTTTCAAATTATCGACACACTTTTTAATATATGTTGAAGTCATTACCAAAAGGATAAATTTAGCATAAACCGTGTAAGCTAAATTAAGAATATTATTTGATACTATTCACGTATACATGCAGCCTATAACTAAGAATATACATTTGTGAAAAAGTATTTTTTTATATACCTAAGCCTATTCAGTTGTTGGCAAAATTACAAAACTATTGCAGATATTAGCCTAATTGTTTTATGATACTTTGAAAAGTAGGCTATACAGTCTGAAAGTTAATTTAACTAAAGGTTTTAATCCCGGCGTCACACACTTCTGCTTTTTATTGATCAAGGGACAGGTTAAAACTCTTTAAACTATTACTCTAACGTTCTGTCTACAGAGCTACAATAGGCCTACTTGTTCATATTTGAATCTACAAAGGAAACAGATTTTTTTTTTTTGCCTTCGGTCGTGTTGTTTTTATAGGCCTATTGTTAAAGATTTCATTCCTGAATATTTTGTCTTAATTTATAAATTGGCATGTCACACGACAAAATAGTAACATTGATGCAGAAATAATAGTATTCAGGCTATTTTCAACGAAAATTAACGTGAAGTATTTTTCTGAAGTCTGTAGGCCTAGGCAATTTTAATTATCAACCTGAATATGTAAAATTCCTGATTTATTAGAATTTATACAGATTTTATAAATAGATATTTGGCGTAATTAGGAACCTTTACAGTACCAGGAACGATTTTGTCATATCCAAACGAAGCGTAGCGCAACATTTCGTTTCGCTTAAAACGTAAATTTTCGTTCACTTACCAAGCTNTTAGGCCCTACTGGTAGACTATGTAAATATTTAGACGTAGTTTTAAACATAGTACTAGGCCTACTGAAAAAGGTTTAACGTAATTACCGAAACATCTAGGTGAAAAGCCGACATGTCTGGGCAGCATGGGGTTTGTGGGTTCGAATTCCACGTAAGGCATGAATGTTTGTCATGGCCCATTCATCTTCATTAATCACAATAAGCATTATTCATCGTCCCGAAATCACCCATCAGGTGTCAATGGGACGTAAAACACCTCATGTCATCATCCAGTACTCCCAGCAAGAAAATATATTTATGTGATAAAATATAGGCTAATTAGGAATTATATGACTTCCCCGAGGGTTTATTTGGACGTATCAGTAACAATTTTGGGCATAAAATAGCCCAATGTCTCATTAGGTTGGACATCTAGGTAAAACCCAGCAATTTTAGCTACTTAAATTTAACGAAAATTGGCAACATTGTTTTCAACCCAAGTATAGCCTAAGTTTATCGATGTTTTGGAATGCGAGTTGTAAAAGTTTTCATTTTAATTTTGGAGTTTGTAACATTCTTTTTTAAGTGTGGCTTTTCAAAAAATACATATTTACAATGTTTTTTTAAGAATTTAAATTAACGATGAAGAAGAACTATTATATTGTATTTTCAGAATAAAAGAACTTTAAAAAGGAGCAGAGATTGGCTCCGAAACGTTTTGTTGACACTAGCAATTGTTATTATTAGGACTGTATAAAACAGAATTATTTTTTAATACAGTTGTTCATTGTTTTGGGGATGCAATGCCATGACTTAAGTTTGGTATTTTCCAATGTTTCAGCTGCATTACAATGCCCGTCCTCATGGTTCTCACACAAAAATCACGAAATATGCTGTTGAGATTTCAGGAACTGCATTGATAACTGTACTTATAGTTATGTTTTTATGGAACCTATTTTTGCTGCAAATGTATTACTTAGCCATACCTATGTGTATCGGGTATTTTGTGATTTTAAGACTGAGCTCCGAAACTAGNCGCAGTACAGACATATTTCGTAATTGTTGTTGTGGATGGAGTAGGTTTGCGAGTAACTGCTTGTGTTTATTGACATATTGTGCGCACAACGCGATGTTGCATGATCTCACGATCATTGTTGTGGCGTCAACAAACGTCACACACATATTGTCACCAAACCGATAACAAAAGCATTAAGTTAACAATAAACGCACGTTAACTGTTTTAGAAGAGGCCACCGTCGAAGAAGGCGAAAACAGCGTTGTTTGTGGAAAGCATGATAAACTGTGTTTATATACGGTACTCTACTGTTGAATAACCTATAGGCCTATCGTTAGTAGGCTAGACTATTATCGGTAGGCGTAGGCTACCTTAAGAATCACCAGTAGGCTACTGAGATTTGAAACTGTCTT
>KZ869540.1:34406-44627 GCA_003456935.1 Machilis hrabei | reverse complement strand
CTACTTAGATTTGCTTATCTCTTGGTCACTTGGGCACACTTTACTCTGGTGGCAACCTAAGGGAGTCCGTAGGATAATCGTACTTCAAGAATTCAAAGTGTACTCACCGATTCCCTCGTTTATATCTCTCTTCCTCTGCTACCCATGACAAATTACACTCTCTATTGAGTTCCATATGTAACTTTATTCAGTGCACTTTTATAAAACTCTAAAATACTTGATAGCTCTAGGCTCTCTTTTTTCTTGTCATCTTCCCGTTTTTTCTCGTTGTCATGGTATTTTTTTTAGCACTTGCGGTGAGTTGAGGTTCAATGTTGAAAGGTGAAGTTTCTGGTTATCATAACAGGCTTCGGATCTGTTATATAGTGAAGTTCTATTTTCTGAATGGCATTCCTGTTATGAGATAATAAGTTTAAAAAATGTTATGGCTAAATACAAATGCAAGTGATTTTAGGCATGGAACTGTCTAAATTAGTAGATAGCATTAAATCCAATTGAAGTGTATCACAGCACCATTTTGAGGTCAAAGGTTGGAGATTCATACCTCAAAGGCTTTGCTTCTCAGCTCAGTTTGGAAGCACTGCAAGTGAAAGTGGGATTAAAAGAATAAAACAGAAGAACCATCAGCAGAATAAGCAATATATAAAGCAATGAGAAGCCACTGAAAGATAGTAAAGCAAGTCAAGTGCTCCCGGAATTCAGTGTGAATGAAAACCGGTCTAAATACAGCATAATATTTATATTGCGATAAGGTAAAACTGTTTTCTAATTTATAAATATTAATGAAGTTGATTGAAAAGCATAAACTGCATTTAGCAGCAGTTACATGAATAATATTCGTACCGATTACTCCATCAGCATAGTACATCAGTGTTTGACCAGGAAATCAGATTTGTCGTTGAAAAACTTGGGAATTTCAAAATTCATCTTTGATAAAAATCCTCTAAACTTCGTTTCTGTTTGAATGTGGAAAGTTTATTTCATTTTCTTCTTATGGTGCAAATGAAAAGGTTGTTTGACTTTGTGTTTTTTATTCTTGAGAATATGCTTTTTAAATGTAATGGTTATTAGAAAGCAACCTGTTGATGCTGCTTTGGGTTACCTTTATACTTATTGCAGGACGAACTAGTGTGTTACAGGAAGTGTGTGTATTATGTATGTAATCTGAATGTACTCCATGCATTGTTGAAAGCTCACATCAAGCTACACCCAATAAAGCAGCAGTAAGTGAAGAATTTGCTTGATTTTTGTTGTCACTAAACTAGCTTTTACAGTCAGTTTCATTTTATAATTGTGTTAGTTTGTTTTGTAAGTCCCTTATTTTGTTCCATCTGTTTTTTTCAGTTGGTATACGAATTCTTTTTGCGGTTCCTTGAGTCCCCAGACTTCCAACCAGCAATTGGAAAGAAGGTGATAGACCAGAAATTTGTTTTACAAGTAAGTATATTATAATTTGTAATTGAAATATCTGGTAGGTATACCCTTTCTGTTCACATATATACATACAGATGATACAAGAGTGTTGACGTAATTTTACAAAGCTACACTGATTAAAAAAAAATATATGAGTTAGTAAAAACAGTAGCCAATTGATTTTACAGAGCTAAATAAGAAATTTGTTGATACGCTTTGGTTTAGTTTGCAGGTTTTAAAGAATTGTATTTAACTAAGCCAGAAGAGTTTGATGCACAGGTTGGGAGAGTATTGTTTGAAGATGCTGGTATTAAAACACACAAAGAGGAGGATCTTTTTGCATCTTGTGTTTGAATAGTGGCAATCGAAAATATTTCGGTGGCAAAAATGCCATTAATAGTCTCTTCACCTTTCCAACTAAATTTGTTTTTGTGCTTGAATGTACCTGTCTTTATGTTGATGATTTGAATACAACACTGACAGTAACACTACTTAGGATTAAGGAATCCAGAATATTAACCTTTTAGCAAAGCCTTGACAAATTTTAAGAATTTATTTGCATAACCATTAGTTAAAAATATGCAGACAGAATTATGAAACAAATTTGGAACATGTGGGAGATCAGCATAAAAGTTTTTCACGAAGGCATGACGATTTGTTGATTCTGTGGAGATTTTACATGGTATTAGTAATATAATATCTTAATTTAAAACTAAATTCTTTTTATTTAAAAACACTAAAACGGTGTTAACATGCCGATGGCAGTTGATAATATTTCGGAAAAACTTTATTTCAGCATCAGTGTAAAATTTAACCGATTTAAAGTACTTTGACCAATTTCAAAGATGTGAGGGACCACCTTGTCTGAATATCTATATTTATAGTTTCAGAATCGCTGAACACATTGCACTCATAAAAAGTGCACCTTACTGCATCAGTAGCAGATATATTGTTGGTTGAATAGAGCCCTATTTTGAAATATCTGTAAATAAATATCACTATAATTTTGATAACGGTAAACCTGTGGCAACATTCAACATTCGGACTTTAACACTAGTATTGTCGTTGTTTGACATTAGTTTACTGTTGGAGAAACAGTTAACAAATATGGGAACAAAATGTAGGTTTGTTTACCAACATTAGCATTTCAAAAAGGTAGGTATAAATGTACACGGCGCCCTAAATATAATATAAAAATATTGAATAATAATTAGAGCCAACGCGATACGTTAACTGCTACTATCTGACCTAGAAAATCTTCATCAAATGCTAGGAATNTTCAACCCGAACTAGTCACAGCAGCATGCCAAGAAATCAACATTACGGAGTCGAGGGTCATACGTCCCGTAATTTGAATATTCCTATCAATACATACTTACTTTGCAGTGTGTGTTCAGACCATCGCCTAGCCTCCACGAACCCACCACAGCTCAGGCAGCAAATTCAGATCTTTAGTTAAAGAGGCTATTTCACAGGCAAATATAACTTGTAGTGTGTAAACATGGAGCAATTAGCAGTCGTGCACATATATGGAAAGGCCTACTTACATGTAGGTATAATCAGTAAGTTTCTAATAAATTTTGTGGCCAGGGTTAAATCACACAAAGATTAATTCTAATGGTATTTACTGTATATAACTCATACCTTATTAAGTTCATCTGCTTTACACAATCATGGTCAGGAACGCTCGTACAGCCAAACTCAAATTCAATCAGGGGTAGACAGGTCTACGGGGTCCAATGCAACTCAATCGAAACAGCTACGCCAGGCCTCTTTACAATGCAAATGATGAAATGGTAAGATAATTAATCACAGAGTTTGTGCACACTCCCAGTGCTTGAATCCAGACCTTAACTTCTCTAAGATCCGAATTAACGTCCCTAACTATTCTAGTACTTCGTACACTTTCAATACTCACGATTCATTTTTCTTCTATGTTGGTCAAACGAGCGAATATTTCGATTATAATCTTGGCATCTTTTCTTCTCTGTTTCGTCATGCACTCATCTCAAGATGGCGGTTTCCGATGTCAACAAATTCTTTCTTCTGTTCTTGAAGCTTGGCTCTTCAAATACTTCGTCGTCCAAGGAAGAAAGTATTACTTCTTACCACCCCTTCTAGATCTGTATGGTTCCNTAAGCTAGTGACATCGGGTGTCAGCACTGTGCACTAACTTGTATACCAGACTCCCAACATTCACTGTGAATCGCATAGTGCAAGGCCCCAAAATTGGAGCTCCCGCAAGCCTGGTCAACTTGCACAAGTACAATAGGCGATTTTTTAAAAGAAAAAATGAAAAAAATGATTTGATTAAAAATGAAATTATCACAAGTTGGATAAAGAATCAACCACGTTCTCATAAAAGTGTTGGTAGTTGACTCGGACGCCTAAAAGCCCAGTCTGCGTAGGCCGTGGTTCAAAGACCAGATTTGCTACACACAAGTCAACCACAAACACCATAAGCAAAATAAATATTGAGCGCCAGGATATTTTAGTAAGGCGAATATCCAAACGCCGATATCAGACTATTTGGTCGAAGAAATAAACAAAAATTTGACTGGCAATAAAGCAAAAAAAAAAAAAAAATATATAGAAAGCCATGCACTATGCTCTCACATTCACCATTTCAAGGCTGCACACACACTGTTGGGTCAGGAAAAACGTTGGAACACAGAGAGTACAACAAAATCACCTGCACTGCCTTTATTAACATGAGATTTTACGATGTACAGCACTTGATATTAACTGACCACCCGGCCAAAAATACACCTCGAGGCTTTCGGAGATAATTCACTGGTTGTAGACAGTAGTTTTTATAGTTCATATTCAGACACCACAACTTAACTGAATGCTGGCATATCGATTTCTTCGTCCAATCGGACCACCTTCAAATGGTATAAAAGCTACCTGCAAAGACGATGATAATAGCCGCTCCCAATAGNGACCAACGTACAACATCACCAACACTTGGCATCGGCGTTAACTTCCCAAAACCAGACGCCCACAATTCTGCGTCTGTTACAAAGCTTAAAGCTCGGCCATAATGATTTCAGGCCGTCACCCAGTCCATAACTCCTCCTCCACTAAATGTGAAAAATATTTGTTCAGAAACTGGCTCATAAAAACACTTCANAAATGGCCCAGTTTAACGTTACATTTGCAAGCAGCAGTGCTCTCAGTTATAAGCAGAATTTAATATTCATTAAAGCAAGGGGCCTTACACAATTGAAAAACGATAATAATAATAATTTGACAACAGTATAAATCCAATTGCACCTAAGGCGGCAACCAGTACTAAAGCTCTTAACACTGAACATTCTAACCAGTTCGCGTCCGCGTACTAGCGTAGTTTCGGAACGCAAAAAGGCGGTACTGATTCTCTACGCGTCAGTAACACGTACTAGAGTCAACAATAGATTAATTAGGAAAATGGTACAATCAAAAGCATGGTCACAAAAGGCGCCACANTTCGGTACTGAAAGAAACAAGCTCGTAAAATAACGATATTAGCATACATCAGGCTACCTTGTCCGGAAGAAACAGTACACAGAATCGGTAACCCGCGTTACGTTCATTCAAGCCACTGTCATAAAAGAACACGAGCAGACCAAAGCAACTACTGTTCCACCCGAACAAATGTCGGGAATTTGCACCCGATATACACTACCACGCCGACGTTAAGAGAAATTTTAGTACGAAAGATATTGCTTTCAATAATTACATTATTAGACGCATCACTAACAACTCTAGAAAGTAAAGTCAGTATTAGCACAACTTGGCCTTCATGCATTACAGAATAAAAGAAACGAAACTTACCGGAAGCACGGACGTGACTCACTTGAAGTGAAGACAACGCTAAAAACACGTCCATAAATACTCTGCTCAAAATGTAAAACTCAGGCGCTGCATCGCGGCGTACCCAAGTACTAAACTGACGGGTCAATCCCAGACAAGGGTGGTCTCACAAGGTACCGACAGGTATCCGTGACTAAAAAAAAATAGCAACAGCGAAAGCGATGACCCGAAATAAATGCAGGTAATCGCTTTTCTCTTCATTAATGACACATAGAACTTAACATATGTACACAACAAAACCAACCAGCGTCATAATTCGGATAAAACTATAAATAAGCAAAAAATCATATTCAAATGACCGCTTCCTGTAGAGAAAAAAGACACAAAACGTACTTTCAGAAAAACATGTAACGGCTAAAAATAGCTATAGGAGTTAGACTTCACTTGCAGTATAAAACGCCAGTACACGTATAATTTCAGCCGCACCACTCTATTGTAGTCACACACACACAAACTCGAACAATATGTAATTATACACAGCTCACATAACTTTGTAGTTATTCACTTGAAGCCAGAACCAAGACTGATCTAATAATCGATCTCTGATTTACAGAACACCTCACTTTGTCCTCCGTCAACGTCATCTCCTGCACGCGTTCATAAAAAACAGTTTGTCATTCTCTCCAGATTGCCAGCTAGCCTTTTNATTGCATTTGCGTAACATTCCTGGCACTGTTCGTCGGACACTCGGCTAAAACTCCGAGCTAAATGAGCACTGCAAAATAACTGTTTATTCTGACATTCCTGGCGTACTTGGCTAACCGATCAAACTTTAAAAGTGCATTGTTCATCAATTATCGTCCGTCGTAAACACATTGCAAAAGTTGAAGGTTATCTTACTCAACTCGTCATAGATGTTGTAAAGAGACAATGAACCGATGATAACACGTACGCGAAATACTTTATACTTTTGCATAAGTATTATAAACGCCACGATAATTTAGTAAAAAAATAACGAAACAGAACAAATTCTGTTTACAGTATCAAGCTTCATGAATGGAAAAGTAAAGAGGACAGAAGAAGAAGAAAAAAAACATGGAGACGCCGGCATTGGAAGAAAAAGAGTGTAAAAGACTAAAAGTTATAAAAACTAATTACAAGATCAAATGCCATGAATAAAGTTAATGTGTAAAGTGAACACACGTATTATTGGAAAAAAAGCAAAAAGAAGACACAGTACACGAGTACCAATCTTTGTTGCAAAGATATAATAACTATTGCTTCCCAAATAGCTCGTTGTAGTGTTTCAAAGTTAGGTAAAAAAAAAATTAACGAGGAGCACACCTGAAGTACAAGAGGATAAACCATTGTGGGCAGTACAAAGAGGACAATTTGAACTTTAAATAAGGAACACTGCAGAAGTACCATAGAACATCCTAACAGTTTTGCATTACTCTTATGATGACGGCCTAGCTCTGCACTCTTAATTTCAAATTTGTGGGGTATCTGTGCGAGAATCTGGCCTCTGAAATTGTATTTTCTTTTGAATTAAATATGCTAGTTTCATTTTCTACCACGAAAAGTACGAGTTTACCAATCGTTTAAGATAGATTCTTAGATAATCGTACTGTTTAACTAGGTCTTTGGATGCTTTTGTTCCTAGTCAAAGACTTGGCAACATTGTAAACACTTCCTACAACACACTTTAAAACAAAATTTTTGATAGTTGAGGTCACCCAAGTTGATTATACCATGGAAGTTGAGCAAGTCGTACCACCTGAAACACACTATGAAGTTGCCATGTTTCTGCAGAGGATTTGTGCATATTTCAGCCTGTATAATTAACTAAAATGTTCAGATTGGTACCATGAATGAAATTACATTGTACCAATAAGATGAAACAACATGGCATTTTCACCATATTGAACCTTGTAAAACTTTCATTTAGACTCTGAACAACAGTTGGTATCAAGACCAAGTCAATCAAAACAGTCTTTTTATATCACGTTNTTTATTTTATTGTAACTAAGTTGAAGATATGTTTTTCAATTCTAAAGATAATTAGAATAAATGGTTTGCAAACCCTCTTTTAATTTTTTTACCAACACAAAAATATAAAACCATCAACAGAAAAGTCAGACAGTCACTCAAACTACATTAAATTTCTTGTTTCCTTGTAATTTGGAATTTACTAAAACATAAATACTGAAGTACACCCCTTATCCATGTGGATGTTTGAAAAAATGGGTAGGACCGTACCAAACCCTATACATACTGATTTTTTCTATACATACATACCTATGATAACGTCTGATTTTTAAATTAGGCACAGCAAGAGATTAACAATAAAATACAACATTTATAACACTAGACTAATAAAAATTATGTGAATGAGGTCTCTCAAAATATGTTATTGTACTGAACTCACTCTTCTTTTAATGAAGTGACCATGATACAGTGCCTACATGAAGAAATGAAGTGAGCTGAATGAAATAGTGTTAGGCTATTATTGAGCTTCTGATGGTACGTCAGAAGTATGATCGTCTGTTCGGGTGATTCTGGATCATCGAGCCACGACGATGTCGATGGTTGGATGTCGGGAGCAGACAATGTCGAGGGTTGGGAATCCTTGATAGTTGGAACTTTTTTTGTTGAAACCTTTTGGAAGAACATTATAATCGGAAGTTGTTGTGTCTTTCTTTTAAACACGTTAAAGAGGTTGTAATCTTTCGGTAATCATATGGGTGACTGAAATGCTGTGTTACATTCGAGAATGTATTCAATAATTTTGTCCTTTAAAGTAGTGTTCCGAATCAATCCGACAAAGCAATCCGATCACGTAGTTGCTCAGCGTGCCTATACAATCTGATCCGGATTTTCTGTTGACGCTCTGGAACATTCGTGATCTGATCCGAATCGGATCATTTGTCTTTGTGGTGCTTACACGTACTGCATTAAGTTGCTCANGACAGTGGTTGTTTAATTAACGAAATATAACACTTTATACTTTAATGGATGACGTATATCTTTTGATTTAAATATTTGCTTATTGTAAAAGTTCCCTTGCATAATCTGATCACACTTTACCAAAGGAGTCTAAATAAACATCTGTTAGGCAAACACAATTTTGGCTGATGTGCAACCCTGAAGAACTGAAGAATAGCTGTCATAAGATGAGTAATGTATGTCTATGGGCGAACGTTAGAGGACAGTAACCAAGGCTAATATCTCAACAACACACTCTTATCATGAANCAGTAGATTTAAATTGAATCGTGTGTAGAATGCAGTGCAAAAAAGCGAAAAGTGTCAACTTCAGACAGCCCAGTCTCACAGACACTTCTGGATGCATGCCTCTTGAATTCCGTCAAAGTGAGCTGGGTCTATTGCGATGAAGGGCAGCCTTTGATTCCCGGTGCAGCGAGCGACAGTACGATTTTTACGCATGCTCTTTTGATATCCGAAGTTAAAAATAAAACCACAGCGAGTCATCCCTATCGCCATATTAGTACAGTCCCTGTAATGGAGTCCCGTAGAAATTTTAGTACTGATTTGTCTAACCAACAGAATCGAGTGAAGTACATATAGGAGAGTCAGAAAAAGTTAGGTAAACATCACCATATTCTGGACCAGGTGTTTTAGACGCCATTTTCCGAAATGGCCGACACCGATTTTATTTTCTATATATTTCTGCTCCTGTGACAGTCATACTCATCATTTAGGTGTCTAAATATATGTTTTTAACCCTTTAACTGTTTTTGGCGTGATAAGACGTCCTCTCACTTTTTCTACCCACCTGCTTTTGGCGTGTTATCACGTTTTGAGTGATGCTTGCCTTTCTACCTCTGTTTTTGGCGTTTGAACACGTCTTTTGACCTTGAAGTTGTTCATTTCGTTTCAAAGAATCTGATTGGACAGATGTATTTTCTAACAGCCAATTAAGTACGATGTTTCAAAAATTACTGTAAAGTAAACAGTGGTGGAGAAATGGCGTCAAGAAAGCGTGCTAGATTTTTATCAGACGATGAAATACAAGTTTTCTTTGATAAAAGTGACTTAAGTGACAGAGATGATGACAATCATTTATCGTCAGATACTATTGAAGAATCTAACGACAATATTTCTGATACTGAGGATGATTTTGAGGTGAAATCAGATGACAGTTCAGGTTGTGCAACAGGTACCAGTACCCCAACAAACAAAATCGGGTATGTATTTTTATATTTTCATGTTCTAGATTTTTTAAAACAATTAGTAGTGACCACACAGAAACAAAAATTATTTTAGAAGTTAGACTGAACTGTCTCCAACACTTGTTCAAAATTTCATCTTTCTCAGCCTAGTCAAACTGAAGATATTTTTTTTTTGTAAGTCACTGAAAATATAGTAAATAAAACCAAAACAATTAAGCAGGTGGGTGAAGTTTTGGATAGCCCTATTGAAACAGTTAAGGGGTTAAGGGCAAGGAATCGATTAAGATTAAAGGCTGATTTACTATACTGCTTTACGCTACAGGATACGCTACAGTTGCAACTGACGGAGCCGAAATAGAAACAACGTTATTAGATGGTGTAGTTCAAGCTCATTACGTTTCTGCTTTAGGCAGTCAGCCAATCAGCGTAGTCCGTCTGTAGCGTATCCTGTTGCGTAAGGAAGTATAAATCACCCTAAGCCGTGTAGAGGCGCTGAAAGTCGACAAAAAATGTCAGTAAGTACCATGGGATCACTCTACATTAAGTTCTTATTATGCCTGTATAAAAAATGGCGCCACATGCGTTTCTTGGGAAAAAAAATTCCTAGTTACAGTAGACACCGTATAGAGGGCCACCACCCTCGAAAACCAACACCCTATACGTTAAAAGGGAGAAAAAATTTATAAAATTAAACATGTACACAAAAAAATGAAAATTTGGGGTTATCGAAGTTTCGTAAAAAAAATTTTAGCAGCAGTACGGTATAAGATGGAGCAACGTTTTGGTACGCGTTCGAAAGCCAACACTCAAGCGCATCGATT
>KZ869540.1:0-14170 GCA_003456935.1 Machilis hrabei | reverse complement strand
CAAGCTTGCCGTTTCGATAGTGTGGTTACACTAGGAGCAAGCAAGCGCAAGTGATTGATCCTAGTTCAGTTCAGTCAAGATGTCTGACGATGAGGACATTGTGCTTGAAAACGGTGTTTTGAAATTTTTATTGCTAGTAAAAACAAATTTATTTGTTTCCCAATCGTAGATAGGCAAGCGTGCGCTTGCTAGTGGCGAGTAGTGCAACCAGCATCGACAAGTTGCCTCTTGTTTCGAATGGCCTTCAAATTATTTTGTTTCTACTGGCAAGCTTGGCCAAGCGTGCGCCACCATTTTACTTGCGCACGCGTGCCTCCAATGTAAACGCAGCCTTACACTGATGTATTCGTGGACGTCTTTTCACTTTCACTTAGTAGGCTAAATTGTTACTTGAAATTTCAACCTTTTTTACAAATTTGTCTAATGGTCCACTTGCCTTTCGTTTAGACATCGCAGTCAAATAATTTAACACAAAAATAAACCACACTCCGCAAATAACTCGTTTCGACTGATGTTCCATTCACCATCCAAGACCACCCATATACCCTACTGGAATTTAAGCGGGAAAGGGGAAAATGCAAGTGAAAGGGATGAACGAAAGCATCCACGCCCACATAACAGGTCGAGAACCTCTCCCCAAGGCCAAGCAACCCTTAAAACCACTCCCTTTACACATTTCCAGCTCGCAAAAACGAAGTAAAGGTCAAAACAAACTTTGAATGTGGGCCATATATATGTACATTAAATACAGATATTAATAAGTTTCATGGATCAAATACCATTTGAGTTCAAAAAATTAAGTAAAACAAATTGTTTAAAGTATAATTTAAAAAAATCTTTAGTGAGTGCTGATTGGGATTGCGATGGCAATCCCCATCTGCCGCCTATGATAGGAAATGCTGTGTTGTTGTGTCCTAATTTTGAAATAGTAGGCCTACTGTTAAAAGAAAATAAAGTAATGTATGACTAATTTTTTGTAGGTCATACCGAGTATTGATAGATAAAGTAATTGATTAGGCCTAAGCCTATAACTAGAAAAAAAAGCTTACCTAATTTCTTCAACAGGTGGTTCCCAAACCTTGTCTGGTAAATCATCATCTCCCAACTCTTCACCAATATCCAGTAGCCCTTCCTCACATGATATCTCAATTTCACATTCTTTTATAAATTTATCAAATTTTCACTTCACCAACACCACTACGACTGGGTTTGTTTACATCCGCCATTACTCTNTTTTGTTTGAACACTCTCACAATATTTCAACGTTTTCTTTGCAAAGATAATATTGATACAAAAATCCTATTTGCCTTCGTAGAGCAAGAGTGACCATTCTTCTGCCGTCTAGTGAGACTGTGACGAACTTCTAACCATTCAAAACTGTAAAATCGCCTTCAAAGCATTAGACGCGCCCGCGCGTCGTTTACTGAAGGGCGCAGAGTAAAGGGTTAAAGGCAATATTTAACTGCTTGCTTACAATTCTACACCTTTAAGTGTTAGGTTAGTTGGGAAAATCGTCATGGGAGTAAAAATTAAATCTTAACGTGAGCCAGGCATCGTAAACAAATCCTCACATTGGCCAAAAGCACTGAACGGTAAATTCTACAGGGAACTTTTGGCCGACCATCTCCATCCATATCTGCAAAACGTCCACCCCAACTAATAGGACAACACACCTTGTCATTGGGCTTATATATTTATCGAGTGGTTGGAGGAACACAACAACGAATTTGATACATTGCCTTGGCCCCAGACATCCTCTGAAAATGTGTGGGATATGCTAGAACAGGGTGTGAGAACTGCTGGTCCTACTCCACGGAATGAGCGCGAACTGACGGAGTCGCTGCAGTGGACAGGCTTGAGGCTCGAATTACACGTGGAGGATTTTCGACATCCTGTGAAATTTGTTCGTGGGCGTCTGCGAGCCGTGATTGCACGGAAAGGTGGACTGATATGGCATTGGGTGGGTGTTCCTAATGCAAAGCTAACTNGGTGTATATTCCTGTGCTCCTAAAGAGTTGTGTAATATTTAGTAACGCCATCTGCTGATAAATACATAAGACATAACCTATAAGTAATTGACAGCAAACGGTTAAATGAAATGCATAATTATAAACTTATCTTTCTTTCAGCTCCTAGATCTCTTTGATAGTGAAGACCCCAGGGAGAGAGATTTTTTGAAAACAGTGTTACATCGGATTTATGGAAAGTTTTTGGGCCTACGTGCCTTCATACGCAAACAAATCAACAATATTTTCTTGAGGTAAGTGAAGTTTCTTTAATTTGATACCTTTGAAATGTTTTAGTCCTGATTTAATGTGTGTACTTATAAAGTTTATATGTGGAGTGATTGTTTAATTTATGGAAACCAGAATGCACAAATTCAGAACATCTTAAGGATATCCATCACGATCGTACAAGCACTACCACTGTAGTGGTTAACAAACGAAGTGNAATCTGTCTGTCTTCGTTCTTGATGTTTTATCAGAGACCGTGAAAGTCCTGGCTCCCCCAGATCACATTTTGAATCATGAGCAACAGGTTCTTTCTCTTCTGTCACTGAATCATATTTTCCACTTAAAATTATATTCCAAGTCTCAGTGGCACTTAATCTATGTCACCCACAGAAAGAAATGGTATGGTGCTGTTCGGTCTATACATCTGACATGACCTCTTTTAATGAATATGTAGTTTTGTATATTAAATTATTACTCTCATAGTTTGGACAGAAAATTGTGTTATTATCCATTAAACTGAGTACAGGATCATGGTTGAAAGTATAAAGAATCCTTAATTTGGTGTTCTAGTTATGGAGAGCAAATCGGAATTGTTCGATTCCATGTTGTGTGCCTACCCATCTATCTACTTGCGATTCATCTTGAATGTCCTGTGCAGAGAAAATACGNTATTTTTGTCTTGTGTGGAATAAACTCGAGAAATGAAGATTTAGTTACTTCAGCAGCGATGAACTTGCATTTTATATGTGAAAATTAGGTAGTACTATAATAATCCCTACATATATTTACATTGTGTAGTTTGTTGCACACAAGCCACAAATAGAGCATACAGTTTTATTGCTGATTCTTTGCTGCCCAGGATTTGCCGGTACTGACTGTTTCAAGCCTTATGTTTTCTTTTGGAAGTAGTTAATACTGGCACACCGTTTGGTGTGTTGTCAGAGTTTCATCCATATAAGCTNTACAATAATAGTTATACAGTTCCGAAAAACTAACCTTTCTATTTTGTGTGCTCAAATTTTGGGAATCACAAAGTTTTTGTGCTACTTTTCTCAAACTATTGAGGTGCGAGACTTTAGTTTATTGCAGAACTCTTTATGTAGTTAAAATGTTTTGGGTTTTTTAGCATTCTGAAACAAATCAACTTTACATTTAAAATATATATTTATGTCATAAACCCAGCATAATTGGAGGCTTAGATTTTTGCTCTGTTATCTTGGTTCTAATATCAGAAGCCTGCAACACAGGTTCTTCTTACATTGTCGGCCATCTGTGATGGCACTGTAGGATTGTATTAAACTTGGTGTATTGCGTGATTTGCATCTTAAAAGTTTTTTCCTTTTGCCTTTAAATTTCTTGCTTCTGTAGACGTATGAGAGTTCCGAATGATTTTCGATGACGAGTTGTTCTGCACAGGCTCTACATGTGCTCAAGGTTGCATATTCCTGTTGTAAAATCCAAGCCTAGTGGCAATTATTCAGAGCTACTGAAGGAGAAGTAATAATTGTTGTAATTTGTGGACTTTATTTTTGTGTTATACAACGTCACTAAACAAAAAAATGAAAACTATAATAAAGTGTTTTGCGATTCATATACGGGAGACCGGGGCTAAATACAACAGGGTAAGGTTGCAAAAACTGTTTTAAAATTTGCAGTAATGCACTTGGTGGCCTGCCACTGCATCAGAATGTTCAACTAGCGGAACACCACACTGGGAAAGAGGACCATCACTGTTGGAGGCATCGTTTTATTGTTACAACGAGAAAATTGATTTCACCATTGGTGAGTAAAAGTTTTTAACATTTTTTTTTTTACTGCTCCCAAAGCTTTAGAGATAATTGATTAACTCTTAACCACGAGGATTACATTCACAGATTCATGTCTTACTCAATACAATTTGTCATGAGTGAGAATGCAAGATAGGCTGGGGTTTTGAAGTTACACTGCATGTAGGGGTGGGTAAGTTGCATCAAGCGTTGCAACATGCCCCACATGGAATGGCTCATTATTATCTAGCGCTATATAACTTTTTTTATAGGCACAGGCAAAAGGAAAACGTAGAAGTATTTATACATAAATACATATGTATTTACACATATATTTTCATGTGTGTATATATTTAATTATACAGAAGATATTATTAGACGACCTTGACTAAGTTTCTAATTAAATTTATTGTTTTGTTTTCAGATTGAAGATGCAGACTTATAAGAAAATATATTTAAGAGGAAATACACCACAGGATGTGATGGATAGAGTGGCTAAGCTTGTGCTGCATAACGAAGGATCAAAAGTAAAAGACTACTCCGTGAGAAAAATTGCAAAAGAGTTCAACATACAGATTCAACACTAACAAGATACAATGAAATTCCTAACAAGTTTGGCCAGGTGTAACTCTTTCAACAAGGAAAATGTGTAACTTTTTCGGAAAACTTTTAAGTGTGCTTTAATGGTACCATATGCCACCATTGAGTATTTACAACATGGTCCAGACAGGGGTGTCTAGTGTATTAAAGCCTCACAAGATAGTCACAGTCACTCTAAAAGCAACTACACAGGTAAGTTCAGACACATCTGCAGAACTGGGAGTAATGTTTACAGTGGCAGTGGAAGTTAATGCTGTGGTAAATCCTATTTCACCCCTTCTCATCTTCTTCCCTCGCAAGATATATTGTGATCATTTTGTTGCATTGGAGCTGGCAGAACGAAGTAGGACTGGCAGAACGAATACACTTGATATCTCCAGAAAACCTTGTTGTACTTTTCTTGGACGACCATTCATCACATACTAGTTGCAAGGTTATTGACATCTGCAGAGCTAGTGTTGGAATATTGCTTTCGTTTACCCCTCATTGCAACCCTTGGACGTGGTGTATTTTCATCCTTTAAAAAAGGCGATGTGAAACAGGTCTCGATTACTGTCTAAAGACAAATACAGGAAAATAGTTAAGATCTATGACTTGCCAGCAATTGTAAAGGAAGCATGTATTAATTCTGTGACTATCAAATATCACATCAGGTTTAGAAAAAACAGGCATTGTACCATTTAATGCAGACATTTTCAGTCAATGAAGAGGATGTTTCCCTTCGTTCGTTACTAATTGGCTGAATGCAACGACCACAATTAGCCTGCTAATCTCACATAAACCAAACACAGAGTTAGGTTAGGCGTGCAAGGGGAACACAATTGAAGATAACTTGTCTGCTGAAAGTGTCTCTGGGAAACATCCAAATGCTGTTGATGTCAATGAGGCCGGACCAAGTAGAGGCAGTACACAGCGAGACTGCACAAAGGCGAGAGGTTTCTCTCCACCAAATCTGCGCCCCTTTTGCAAGGCCCCTCCATAGAAGAACTTGCCAACTGGTGGTAGTATAATAAATAATAATAATAATAAAAAAGGTATGGATGTGACTTCTGGGAAAAGTTAAACAGTGTGTATAGTTTGTTGTTGATTGTATGCAAAAGGTAAAAACTTGGTTCAGTGCACAGTGTGTAAAATGTGGGCTCACTGGTCCTGTATAGTATATTCGGTTGGAACTTGCAATACTATGTGGTGAAAAACTTCTTTCAAAATTCGTGTCCTAATCATGAATTGTTATCATCAACGTAGCTCGAGTGTCTCGGAAATAATTTATGAACACGGACATTGCAAAACATACGGCTGCCCCAGTGAATTTCAAGAATGAGATCAACATACAGTAATATAGAGTACGTTGCTAGGCGAATGAGTTGAAAAAAAAGATAACCGAATGAAAAAATGGCTTGAAGTGATTCTGTGATGCAAATGACTTTAAATTAATATTGAGCTTGTAGAGCAGAACCAAGAAAGGAAAACTGCTTGGAAGTGAATCTGTGACTGAAATGTCTTTAAATTAAGATTTAGCTTGCAGAGCAGGCTATTTAGCAAAACCAGAGGAGAGAGAACGATAATGGAGATAATGTCGTTAAATTGATACTTCGCTTGCAGAGCATATCAAATTGGCAAATGAAAGGAGTGGAATCTCTGGTATTGTATTTATTATTGTCCTAGAAGTTATACGAGTGACAGGAGAGAGAGTGGACAGAGCGAACTGGTCCGAAGAAGAACAGAGGTAACTATGATAATTCAGCTTACCGAGCTGCCTGAACTTTAACGAAAGAGCACGAGCGCATCACTAATCCTCTTGAAAATAAACCAGAACAGCATGAAATTTAATTGTAGAGCAATAGCGAATAACTAGACTGCTTGACAACATAGCAGAGCAGCATTGATTTTAACGAAAGAGCAAGAGTGCATCTCTAACCTTCTTAAGAGCAACATTACTGTTAATGGGAGAGCAGGGTACAGAGAAAAGAAACTGAGTGAATGTAAAACTCCAGGACAGTGGATCAATTTATCATATACAGAACTATCACGACTTGGAAAGATACCCACCAGAGAAGGTAACGTGACCGTAACCGAATGGGATACGATATTCATGGTATAGTGAAGAATATGTACAGCATGAGGTAAGACAGACTTCCTTATTTGTAGTGATTGTACTTTTGTGACAATGTTCAAAGTGAAACCCCCNAATAAGTGATATTGCCAGAAAAGGTGTGTGATCCTTGAGAGACGTGGACTTAGCCATCAAAAGACATAATTGAGCATGATATATGTAAATGTTGATGATAAGGCCCCTTGTTTAGATAAGGTTAGGTTAAATTCTACTATGAGCCCATATAGATTGAGATAAAATTAAGGTCCTAGATGCGAATTTATATAAAACCAAGTTTCGAATAAAATTGTTAAGTGCACCACAATTCCTTTTCTTTTATTTAGCCATATCACCACGTTCATGGTAATGAGATTTTTGTAGAAGAAATGACACAAAGGGGGGTCAGCATAAAACTTAATTTGTCGTAGAAAAGCCCGATCAAGAGTCTCGTGCCCTAAGAGTAGTTCCTGTGGGGTAAGTCAGGAACCGATAGCAACCCACAGGCAGTGATCACCGACTGTTGTGCAGTTCTCAGGTCAAGTATAGCGTTATTTCAACTTGAAACGAATAAATAAAGCTGACCATTTTGAGGTAACTTTATACCTTCACAGGCAAAAAATCCATTTTATGTCTGTATCAACTGTGACTCAGACAGCTCAATGTACCTGTTGTAACATACCCCATACTGTGTTGCAACTTACATACGGGGAAAAACAGTTGCATTCTTTATTTTTTTCTAGCGTCAGTTCTATATAATATCTTCCTCATTTTTTTTTGTAAGAAAACTGACATTGCTAAAAATATATGTATCAAAAGTGTTGCAATTATCTCCAGTCTTCCCTATCACGGAATATTCTGTCATAATAAAAGTTTGCCTCCCCTGTTACGGGCATGAAATTCTTCCGATTTTTTATAATTTAAAGTTTGCAAGTATGCTGTTATTTCTCAAATCGGGATTCAAAAGAATATTCTCGTATACCATGGAAAAAACTAAACCTTTAAGGAAAATTTGTTGGAAAAAACTTTAAATATCAGCATAGCACCAAAGTTCAACAGAAATCACTTTAGCAGAGAGAAAGAAAAAATTTGATGTGGCCTTTTGCAACATGGGATCAGTGTTCTTGTGGCAAAGTAAACAGAGTACCTGCAAAAAAAAAAAAAAAAGAACACTTTGATAGAACTGCAGTGTGCTCACGCACAATCGCAACAGCTTGCTTGCCGTTGTAAGGCGTCGCGATTGGACGACAGGTCCTGGTTTCTTGAAACCAGTGCTTGCAGGGCATTCACCTTGAGAAATCGCTGAGTACATATCTAAAAGGTATCGCCCATCCGCACTCAAATAAGTAACGTGTCCTATATCCTCTGGCCAGGTGACAGGGATAGCTTTGAAGTTCGTAAATATAGTTTTTCCAAGCGGGCCTAAAAGTGTTTTCGGCCCTGGTGTTGCGCCATCAACGTGTCTCGTTAGATGTCTGAAGGGTAGTTCATTGCTATGCAACAAACAAACATTCGGCTGAAGTGGTGAACATACACCTTTTTCTACACGCGCCATAACTCCATTCTTTCATCCAGTGTTTACTGCTGTTCCATTACAGCCCAAATCTACTAGTTGTGTCAAGTCCACCTTATTTTTTTATAAAACCCGCAGCCTTCTATGAACTTGTGCTGGATAGCTCAATAAGTAGTCAAGGTTTATGCCCCAATTTGGTTCCAAATCAAGAAAAATCCGCCATGAATCGAAGTATCCAGGCACTTGTTGTGCTTTATAAAACCCTCGCGGTTCCTTCCTCCCAAGCTGAAGGGAGTGATAGATCTCATTATCAATATGAACGACTATTTTGCACACCTGTAATCATCACCATGATTACGGATACCAGAGGAGATATATAAATGTTGGAATGGCGGCGTNTTAAGAAAACAAGGAACCTGCCCTATTCCAGAAAAGATAACAAATAAGTGTGAGAGTTTATGGTGCCTGCTTTAAAATTTGCAGCAGAAGATTCTTTCAACATAATTGACTGGTTCGTAACCAATGTGACTGAACCACCGTTGAATAGGCACCTAACCCGCTAGAGATAGTTTCATCAGGGCACCTCTTGCTGTTCTTCAAGACGAATGCTGACTATTCACAGGTGCTTGAAACAGAAGAGCAATTGGAGTAAAGGCTATACCTCAAACTGTCCTGCAGTGATTAACAAGATTTGAGTGGCTGGGTAGAACTCAATGTGCCGTCAACTCCTCGTGGTGAGTTCTAGGTTATTTTTGGTTTAAACAACCAAAAATAAGCTATACTGCACCCGTTATACAAGATCACATTTACAGCTTTTAAACCAAAAATAAGCTAATATCAGCTCTTTTCCTGGGTACTAAAATATAGTTTTAACTGTAAATAAAATCCAATGTGACGCACAATAAGCACTTCAAGATTCTTCTGGAGCAGTTAGGATTTCCGGCCGAACCTGCACGCACCCCGAAAACAGTGTTGTGCGGGTGGCCTAACAGGAGCCCAAACCAAAACTTTAGGGACCAGTATGGAAGCTTAAAATATATTCAGAAAAATCCGAAAAAAATTTTAGCGTTACATCTGCCAGGACCATGTTAGACAACTTTTCCACACTAATCCAAATTAAATTTCGAAAACATTTTTTTTATATACATCCTACTGGACATGGCTTTTGAGTTGACTGATGAAACAAACATTTTCTTTGGTTGCATTATATCTATACTGCTACTGTTTTTTCAAAATGCTGAATGCTCGAATGGTTTCTTTTATGTCCAAAGAAAATTGCTCGCACAAATTGTCAATTTCATTTTTCCCATATGTTATTACAAATTCATNCACCCAGTATTTCGGATGTAATACTTTTATTTCTTTTATTGGTTCTTCTTTATTGAGCGTCTGTATTTCTTGATTGCGCTGACATAATTCTACTTCGAATGCTTTTAGAAAGGCTTCTGGTACCATGACTACAGACTTGGCAACTTCATTAATGGAACAGTGACCCTTGAAGGTCATTTAGCTTATTGCAATATGTGCTTCATTTGAGCGTTTACCTGGATGATCAGATCGAGATTGAAGGACTTGAGTTTGCGAACGTACTGTTCGATGCTCCTTGATAAGATTTATATATCTGTTTTGCAACTCCAGGGGCAAGTCGGAAAGTTCTTCTAAGGCATCAAACTTGACTCCTAAGTTATGAACAAATGTTTTTGACAACAAGAAATAGTTCCACAAAGGAACCTAAATACACTCCACAACATGATTAAAAGGCTACCTAGAAGACCCTAAAAATGGTCAATTTTCCAAGTACGACAAGTTTGCTAAATATCAACCAAATTTATTGAAAAAAAAAAAAAAAAAAAAAATAAATGAGAAGGAAAATCGTAACAAAAATCTACAAATCGGAAAATCGTATTCAAGTAAAAAAAACTGAAATAAAAAATGAACCCTCAACTTTGTAACCCTGTCACCCAATTTTACTTAAGTCTGTACCCTGGGGGTAAATCCCCCCTTAAATGGGGTGATGTGAAATCGAAAAACATTTCGTGATGTTTGATAAGTGTCACGGAGAGCAAATAACTGTTTCTGCAATTGTCACAGTTAATATTGTAAAGTTGGAGGGTTGGCCGGTGGGGGTAAAGGGGGATTCATTTTCAATAGGTATGTGGGGTATCATTTAAAAGCAAATTTTATGCATATGAAAGAAGAAATGTTGAAAAACATTTCATGTTTATGTCATGAAATTGACAATAACAAATGCATACATGTACCGCCGTCATAAGCATGAGGAGGCTGCTCGGTCGGATTTACACCCCGTGTGTGTGTGCGCTAGAATCGTGTATTGCCACCTCTTTGACGACAGACTTCTTGACAATGTTAACGTTCCCTCATGTTCAGATATTGTTAGCCATCTTGTGTATTGCCCATACGAGTTCAAATTGGGCAAGAAATAATTTTCATGCAAAATAATGCTCGTTGCCATGTCATCCAACAAGTTACCCTATTCTTGCAAATGGAGAACATCACTTTGTTGGATCATCGACCAATGAGTCCAGACCTGAACCCAATCAAACACGTCTGGGACCTGCTTGGTCGTCAATTTCGGAGTGTAGACACTCGACCAATTAACCTGCAGGAATTGGTCGAAACTCTCCGGCGAATCTGTAGGCAATTACCACAAGATGAAATTAGCCAATTTCTGAACATTAAGGAATGTTGTCAAGAAGTCTGTGCTTCAAAGAGGTTGTAACACACAATTTTAGCACACACACACACAGGGGTCATAAATCTGACTGAGCAACCTCCTCGTGGTACACACTGGGTAATAGTAATACAGGCGGTACATGATGTAAGCATTTCTTATTGTCAAATTCATGACATAAACATGAAATATTTTTCAACATTTCTTCTTTCATGTGCATAAAATTTGCTATCTATTGAAAACGTNGCATTTCTTATTGTCAAATTCATGACATAAACATGAAATATTTTTCAACATTTCTTCTTTCATGTGCATAAAATTTGCTATCTATTGAAAACGTAACTCTCCTCTCTCTCTGTGTTTGGTATTTGTTTCAGTTATCTCTTTTCATTAATTTGGTTGCAATATGTAATGAAAGTTACACCCAAAAGATTGACCAAATCTCAATTTTCACATACTTTTTTCTCAAAGATTTGATGTTATTGAAACCAGATAATATATCCATTTAAATGTACTCTTGGCATAGATTCAAATGATGTAAGAAAAATGCTCCTATGATAAATAGTTATGACACTGTAACGGGCTCCTTGTGTAATAATTTGTCAACGGCTACGCAGAGAGTACGAGAAAAGTATTACACACCAAAGACCAATTACATCGCAGCTTAGGCTACCAGTAATTATCGTGATTTACTAAGAAGGTACAACAATTAATCAGATAAAAAAAATTCAATGTACCTAAAATTCACTTCTTGTACATGATCAAAAGAACTAGTAAAGTACATAAATAAATTTAACTATCTCGGGAGGGATTCTATCAAACATAGATTGTTTACCAGCTGACGACAAACACACAGTGAAAGCAATTTGTTTCAAAATGGAAAGGTGAATAAAACTATGTGACACAAAAGAATTAAGTTCAAACCATTTTATTATTATTGACTATAAAGTCAATAAAAGGTAATAAGTATTAAGTATGCAGATTTGCAATGTCAACACATCATAATATTATAATCAAGACCTTGTGTGTATATGTCTGTGTAATGACATGTACTGGATCCAGATATTTGCAAAGTATGTGTCACAGGAAAAATGCAAAAACATTTCAACATGAGGGGTTGAATTTAACACCAGTGTATGATAGGACAAAACACATATGAAAGTAATTGAATAATTAAACAATAATAATCAAGTATTGAACACTGATATAATGGGCTATTATTTTAGTAGACACAGGCTTTCAAACATTTTGAAAGATAATATTTCACACTAAGGTTTGAATCAGTAATAATAAGTTTGAAAAGTATTTGGTACTAAGATGATGAACTGTGTTGTTCAAAGATACAACCCTAAATATGTAAATATGCAGTGGAACAATTACATAGACAAACAAACTGCAGGTAAATATTCCCAACACTTCAGATTTAATCCTGGTAGTTATAAATAATGTACAGTACCTGTGAAGCTGTAAAGCACTCCGTATGTATCAGCTGTAGTTACCATGGGCTGACAGACACCATCACAACATAGGTACAAGAAGCTTCGCATTAACTACACACTCTCAATCACTTAATGACTCAACAACACTCTCTTCCTCCTTGTTGATCGACTATCCCCAGTATGTAGATAAATATTCATATATGTACACAAAAGATGATTCATATACGAGTCTGGTTGAGTAGTTCCAAATTAGAATTCTCTGATCTTACTTCATCAGGGAACCAACTAAACTGCAACACCACTGCGCCTTCCTCCTCTCCTCGATGGACGATAGGATACACAATCATTTCCACCCCGACTAGCAGTGGCCCCATAAACTTGGCGACACCACAAAGTTGCATGGCTCCATATTGTAACAGCCTTGCANCACAACAAGTATTCAAGTTTTTAATAAGATATAGGAAAATAGATGATAAACTTAATGAAACTCCCGTGAAGACCAAATAAAAGTATCAAGAGATATGGCAATAGAAAACCAAAATTGGCAACATTGTCGACAATCAAGACAAACCAGTTAGTAAGACTAGGCTATTGTTATTTCATGAAGACAGATGGTATGATAGTACTGGACAACAAAGAGTCAACTGTATCGGTGATAGTTGCTTAATGATGAATAACTGGCAACATGGCATTACTACGAAACTATCGAAGTTCACATCTAAGAATATTAAATAAAAAAGGAGTTAGTAACGTCGATGAAGACCAAAAAAAGTTCAATTTTCCACTTTGCAACTGAAACATGGCAACGTTGTAACCTTGGAGATAATTAGAATCAATTAGCAAAATTTATAATTCACATTTGCATATGTACTTGAGGACTGATAGTTGAGTTCAAATTATAACGTAAAGTCGTCTTGCATGTGAAAGCGTGCAGGATAAGCTGCTTACAAGTCCAGATTATTATTGAAAGTCATGGTTTTGTACATACCAATTACTAAATGTACACGCAGAAATGAATATAATACTTGAAAAAAAAAATGCAGTATCAACTTTCAGAAGTAATTTCAAGATACGTTACCAAACAATATGGGTTGCGACAAGCTAACTCCATTGCACACAGTTCCACTTGTTATCCCAGAATCGGAAATTTAATTTCAGCTGCCATGTGACACACCAATGCTGTATGAGGTTAAGCGAATGTTTCAGGGCATCAGAATCAACTTCTCAATATAGAACTGTATCGTCAGCAAAGACCCTAACTAATCCGAACTCGTGAAGATATATCATTGATGTATAATAAAAACAACAATGGGTTCAGCACACTCCCCTGAGGTTTCCAACCGACGATGCTGGGATTAAAAATAATAACAGTGGATAATTTACTTCATTTTTGTTAACTTGTAGTGAAAAAATAAATTATCTACGACAAACGAATTAAGAGGTAGCGAGAATACTTTTAGTATGGCTAAATTCATCTGGATTCAAACCTATCCCCCTCACATTTCAAGCAGTAAATATGTATCGATGTACTCTACTTTTGCATACTCTTTTCTAAAAGTCAAGCAGGTACGATGTATTTTTACCCCTAGTTTATGTAGTACAGTAAGTGGAATAACCTAAAACTCAACATTCTGATAGGAGGTATGAAAGTTACATTTTTATAGACACTTGAAAATAAAAAAAAAACAATGTTTCATAATATAAAGGCAGGGTTCCCACAAACTGGAAAGTCAGGGAAAATCAGGGAAAGTCAGGGAAATTAAAGTAGGTCAGGGAAAGTCAGGGAAACTGTTATCTTAAAGGCAATTGTCAGGGAAAGTCAGGGAAATAAAAGGTC
>KZ869539.1:0-12728 GCA_003456935.1 Machilis hrabei | reverse complement strand
TAGCGAATTTAATTTTTCGTAGCTTGGTAAGTGAACGAAAATTTGCGTTTTAAGCGAAACGAAATTTCGCGCTACGCTTCGTTTGGATATGACAAAGTCGTTCCTGGTACTATAGCCTATTTTTTCCAACATGTTTTTACGTTCATACTTTTTGATCGAATTTGAAACAAATAAAGTCCGAACCCCTTTATAGATATTCATCAAACTTCGTGTGAAACATACCTAGCAAAAAAGTGCTCCAAACGTCAGTTTTTAATATGGCAGCCATTTTGTTTGGATTTTAAAAATGGTGGCTTTTTTATATATAGTCACTCTTAAAAATATTTACGTAATCCTGCGCATGTTCTATGCTAATGTCATAGTCTCGGTGACGTTTCTCAAAGTGAATAATTTTAAGGTTCAATCATACGTAGGAGCAATTACACACTACGATGTTATATGAGTATTTACGGCAAAATTACATATTATTCCTCGAGAAAAAATAAGTACGGGAAAGTCATATGTAATGCTCCCGCGAGGCAACTGTCGGTCAAATCAAGATATAGGCTTATAACCCAGTCGTGGGTGTTTTCTATCGAGGCACGGGTATTCTTGCACCATGAATTTTAATTTTTCGGTCGAGAAAATGTAAAACCCTCACGCGAAATACCTGCCGCAAGTACTATATATTCGTCATCAGGAGGAGCATTGTGTATATTAGAGCCTAGCATATTCTACTTCACTCAAGTAACCTTTTTAAAGTACTACATCCTACCTAATTTTAAAAAAAGGTATAACTATAGAGATAGTACCCCACTGCTCTCTCCTTCTCTTTTCCATATCAAAAGATGCTGATGCAGTACTCTGGAGGTTATCATAACAATCAAATCGACCCCTTGAGTAGTTTGGCTTCAAAAACATATACGTGTAACCATAATTTCTCATTTACAAACTGTATCACAATCGTTGCAATAATTTTCTTGAAAAATTGTATAGGGCTACATCAAATTGAATGAAAATGAATAATATATATTAATTGGTCTTCGTGTTTATATATCGCAAACTGAAAACTTTGGAGGCAAAAATTCCGTTGGCCATTTTCAGCTTAAATGTACATGGTTCAGAAGCAAAGCAGTATGAGTCAATCGAAGAATTATTATGGGATATGGAAGAGTTTGACGTGGAACATCTGCTGGCAATGATAAGAAGTAGGCCCCAGTGTTTAGAAATGCTATACTTATTCGACATACAGTACCAGCATCGATTCTGTCATATCCAAACGAAGCGTAGCGCGAAATTTCGTTTCGCTTAAAACGCAAATTTTCGTTCACTTACCAAGCTACGAAAAATTAAATTCGCTACGTCTTTCAGGCGAAGCCTGAAAGACGTAATAGTGAATTTAATTTTTCGTAGCTTGGTAAGTGAACGAAAATTTGCGTTTTAAGCGAAACGAAATTTCGCGCTACGCTTCGTTTGGATATGACAGAATCGATGCTGGTACTGTAGGTGCACATGCTGTACACGTAAAACGGTTAAGCTTATTATCGAGAAATCACTAGATTATGTTTCTCATTTATTGCTTTTTAGTTCCCAGTAGTTCTGTCAAACTGATTTGGATTTTTATTTGATGTATTGCTTTTCTTATTACATTTCAGTTTTTGTTGAGTGATGCTTTACATTTATTTCGCTAATGCTTCTCCTTCGCTAATTTAATCAAGTTTATTCAGTTTGTTTCTATTAAGGCTGTAATATTTGTTCAATACGTCATCGAATAGTCCTCTCATTGAGCTCTTTTCCGTTTTGTACCTATACAAATTATTATTTTCATAATTTTCTAATTTCTTTTTTGTTTTGCTTCGATTCCTGTACAGGATTGAACGTAACTTAGACACTGATATTTCGTGTATTAGGGTTAAACATTGTTGGTGTTATATCTTTTCACAGTGAACACCAACTTGTACAAGAAGCTACTTGAATACATACGGCAGGAAGAGAAGCATAGTTTCTAAACTATTTTGTTATTAAATAGCGAGATATAAATTCTAGGAAAAATTAACAGACCCATATTTTTTTCTGTATCTTTGGTTTCTATAACGATTTTTTTCAATCATTTTCTTTATGTGGGATTCTTAGTTTGGATGTCATTGTGTTCAGTATTACCAGGATTTTCTCCATTATGTTTACTATCAGAGGAGGAAAGGAAAGCTCTTTGAACAGATTACAACTAACATTCGCAGTTACGTGACAGCTACAAAGGTCCTGTCACCATATCTCGATTCTCCTGAGATACCCCCTCCTGAATGAAATACTACCATGGCGTGTTCAGTGTGAATAAACATAGCTTTCATGTAAAATGTGAATTGGTTGCTGCACATCTAATTTTTTTTAAATAAATTTGGTCAAAGAAGAGCAACTGTGTGAGGGTCATTCTGTGACTGATTTAGTCTACTTTCAATTGAACTTTTACAAATTACTTGTAATGAGGAATCGATTTTCCACAGAGCTGTTCCTGCAATTACCAATTACGTACGTATTTGCAATCGCCGTAGCTTTGATGGTGTATCTGCACACCGGAAATCAATTGGATGGTAATCTGTGACGGTCAGTTGAAGGTCTGGGTTGGTCCTTTCGATGACAATAGAGGATTCACTGAATTGCAAAACTATACCTCTCTCTACTGCTGAATTTGAACAATGAAGTTACGATCACAAGAGACGCGTTTCAAGGATGATAAGCATGAACAAATAGGGCGCAAGTAATATGTTTAACCTTGATCGCTTGTTAGTAGGAAGCAAGTGTACAGATACGGATATAATGCTGAGTATTACACAACAGAAAAAAATAAAATATTGGAGCTACCATTTTTGTTTTTAGTATACCTATGCCATGACAATTAAAATGTACAGCAGAAGGTTAGCAGCTGGCAATCATACTAGCACGCAAGTACTGTACACCAATTATTTTATAATAACAAATAGTACATTTATTNTCGTGTAGTATATATTCTAGCTGCCAGTAGCGAAGGGTTGATGATGTATTTAGCAAGCTCTCAATGTTGCCAGATTGCATGTTTGCTGAAAGTACATTTCCTGCATCAAGTTCGTTAACAAAAATTACAGAATTCATTCAATCTTTAAATCTAAAAGTCGTTAGTGAACTTTGGGTGTAGCCTGTACTTTTATGGAAACGCGCAATTTGGCAACGCTGATTGCTCGAACAATTTTGGGTGTAGCCTGTACTTTTATGGAAACGCGCAATTTGGCAACGCTGATTGCTTGAACAATTGTCACTCATCCTTTGTCCTTTGAAAAACAATGATAAGGCTATTATGATTTCTTTCCTTTATCTCTAGTAAGGTTGACAATTATGTGTTAACCTGACTGCACTTAGAATAAAATACTGCAATTAGATTTTGCAACCATGCTTGTCATGTAGTTATCTCAGAGGCATTAACGATACTGAAGGAAGTCACCTTGAAGAGTTAAAAAACTATATTCATCGTAGGTTTTAGATAAGACTAAAAGCTGTATGTTGCAATGGAGAACCGAGCTTAACCCTTTCAATACTAGCGGGACATATATGTCCCAGCTGTGGGACTATGTGTCCCAGTATAAAAGACTAGTGGGACACACATGTCCCAGGCCAATATATGAACCCACGTTTGACCAAAAAATATGAAAACTTGGATTTATGTTTGAAAGGAAGTACAGTACCAGCATCGATTCTGTCACATCCAAACGAAGCGTAGCGCGAAATTTCGTTTCGCTTAAAACGCAAATTTTCGTTCACTTACCAAGCTACGAAAAATTAAATTCGCTACTACGTCTTTCAGGCGAAGCCTGAAAGACGTAATAGCGAATTTAATTTTTCGTAGCTTGGTAAGTGAACGAAAATTGGCGTTTTAAGNTAAACGAAATTTCGCGCTACGCTTCGTTTGGATGTGGCAGAATCGATGCTGGTACTGTAAGTATTTGACTTTTGAATCAAACATGTCTATAATTAAAAAAAAAAAATAGTATTGAAAGGGTTAAAGCTCATAGTGGTAGCATCGTGCCATCGAATAAAAATATGTTAAAAAAAGTAACGTGGTATATAGGGGTTCACTTAATATACCAGATATCATTTTTCTATTATATTTAGCTGAAAATCGGTAAAGATGCCCCACTTTTTGAAAACAAAATAGAGTCAAGCTGTTTTAAATTAGTTTTACTAATATTACACATACATTTGTTTGGGCGCTCTTTGTTTATAAATGAAAACAAACAAAAATGCATTAAGGCAACCTAAATGTATTCACGTATGTCAAGGTGAACATTAGGGCATCTTTAGCTGACCCAGTGGTAAAGATGCCCCGTTGTAAAACTGTACGAAAAGCTACATTTGAACACCCCAAAACATGACAAATATAAGTAGAGTAGATATTTATAGATTTATACGTACCTGTATATTTCTTTAAATTAATAAGGACTATGGCCTAGTTGTCGATGAATTTTAAAAGTAATCTGTGAAAGATGCCTAAAACATCAACGAATGTTAATATTTATATATGAATGTTAAGTAGCATAAAAGTACATTACTGGACTAAGTTTTGTTTCCTATATTTAATTCCTTTTGATTTTTTTTTTTCGTCCACAATCAATGCAATAGTTTCCATAAATAGTTCAGTTTTTAGGAATCTACTTTGTGCAGACTGGATACTGGATCAAGTCACTTTTAGTTATCGTTGTATGATAATACTCATCACATTTTTGCAACAGTCTTCTTCGTCACTTTGACTTTCAGGTTTCACAACACATATATGCTTTGACCTAATTCTACCATTTATTTCAGATTTCTTTTTCCCATATGTGATTCCTTCAAGTAAAGAGGAGGAGATATACAACAAGTAGTTGGTTGGAGTTTGCTTGGGCGGACCAGGAGATAGATTCGCTTCTTGCAAAGACAGATGTACTACATGAAGTAGATTTCTATGCAGTAGCACATATATACTCAATGGCAGTATGTTGAATATCCTTATTGGGACCTGGAGAGGAAATCAGCTCTTCTAAATCAAATGGAAAGCTGCAGTTGCCACATTCATAACCTTCTCCATGCCTTACCCAACAGCATCCCAAATTGCAATCGTGTGATTTTGCGACCTTTAATAGCTAGAAACCACGTGTTGCATGCTTGGTTTTAGTATTATTTAAATGGTTTAAAGAAAGCTTTGTCGAGTGACTGCAGATATTTTGTAGTATGTGCAAGTAAACACAAGATGATAATGGCATTATTTTTCGGAAATCTTACATTTCAATCTCACTACAGTGTGAAGTACACGTATAACCATCAACAATGCTTGTCCAGGAGCTTTGCGTCGAAGAAAATGTTACATTCCGTCCTAATATATTATTTTTATTAGCACCCTTGCATATATACACAGGAGGGAGGAACAAGCCCTCAGCACTGTAGTGTACACTTACTGTGATAGCCTCCAGGTGCCAACTCATACACTTCTTCTTGTCCTTTTGCTGCTATCACTTCGCCAACCTTGTCAATCACTTATAGGCCCAACTCATCCATTTAAAAGTTTGTGTTCAGTTAGCATAAGCACACCGAAAATTTTTTAGACCCCAGTACATGAAAAAGCAGTGCAGTATGGGTCGAAATCAAGACGTGAGTAAGTGGCAGAAGGGGATCATTGCATTTGGGCGATCTAAAGGACACAGTGTAAAGGAAGTAGCTGAATTTGCTAATGTGTCACCTAATACAGCCAAACGTGTTTTTTAAGCAGTGGTGTGAATCGCGGTCCACGTCAAACCGGCGAGAGATATATGGTTGAAAGAAAGTGCTCACAGACAGGGAACGTCGCCGAGTGTCGCGCATAGTGTCAACCAGTCGCTTTGCAAGTCGGCAACAATTCATTCAAATTATCAGTGATCGCCCACACTAATTGATTTCTGAGCGTACACTACGAAGAGAACTGCTTCCAATATGTATCTGGATCCGAGTACCCTGCAAAAAGCCCCTGCTAAAAAGTGTGAACAAAGCAGCATGTTCTAATGGGCTTAGAGACACAAACACTGAACTGTACAGGACTGGAAACGGGTCTGATGAGTCTCGTTTCTCTAATGATAGTAGCCGTAATGTGCATCCTAGATCGAACGAAGCTTTCCATGAAGACTGTGTGCAAGATGTGGTACAGGCTGGAAGGGGTCATTGATATTTTTGGGATGTTTTACCTACAATGAATTGGTGCTTTTGGTTGAAGTGACTGTGAATCTGAACCAGGAGCGCTATATTCAGATTCTGGACGACCAGGTGTTGCCTTTTGTTCAGCATCTCAAAGAGGAACGCATTCTGGATACCCAATCTTCCAGGATGACAACTGTCGAGTGCACAGGCTAAAACCGCGTGTGGTTGGTACGAGGAGCATTCAGAGAACCTCGCACACCTTGACTGGCCAGCAAAGTCCCCGTATTTGCATTTTTTTGAAAATATGTGGGACTACTTGGAGCAAAGACCAAAACGCCGACACAGGCTTCCAACCAATATCGCCGAACTTCGGGAGTAGCTGATGACCGAGTGGCTTCATATCGATGTCACCTACATCCACACTCTTGTGGAGTCTATGCCGAAGAGAATTGCTGCTGTTATTTGGTCAAGAGGAGGAATAACACGGTATTAGTTGTCCGGTGTGCTTGCTATGCAATATTAAAAGACAATTTGCAACAACCTCACGATTCATAGCATGCAAACGGACTGTGGAAAGACCTTCTGACCGTCAAACACTTAGTACTGTATGTCTCTGAAAGAAAGATGTTAGCCAGTCGTAAACTACAATTTATTTATTTTGTTAAAGTTGTGTTTAATCTAAAGCTATTCTACAAATGAAAAGGCTAATATTAACACTAGTAAACCCGTGCTGCTCCGCAGCATTGTGGCATTGTTGGGATGAATTGAAACAAAACTTCACGTTGGATGTCCNCACCTAGCTCCTCTCCAACTCAACCGATTTCAGTGGTCAAAAGCTAAAAAAAAAGAGATTGTTTCAGCGAGTGTTCTCAGACCAAAACGAACTCTCTAGCTTTATTAGAACCTGAAATATAGAGGATGGAAGCTGTGAAAACATTGTAAGTGAAAAACTCCCATAAGAAATGTACAGGGGGAAATCGCGTTTGAGTATAACTTGAGAAGGGTGAAAGTTAGATGATATCCGATGATTGATGGCTAATCTGTGCATCAAACCTTTCATTTAAAAAAAAAACAAGGAAATCGGTTGGGTAGAACGCCTTAACGAACTCGGAATAGAAATCATCAATTTTTTTAATATATAAGATAACCTAAGAGCATGTATGATCTTAGGTTATGTCTTGTTGGACCAAAACCAGATGATTCCGATCACTTAACCCGACCTATATATGTTGTATATACACACTTTAAATAGAAGTTTTTTTTTTGTGCTTATACAAAAGTTGAGTAATTTGTCAAGACCTTTTCAGTGAACCGCAAGATATAATTTTCTTACAACTATTCAATAAGAATATCGACTCAAACTTCAAGAATAAGAGAAAAAATTTTCTCAGTAAAATTGAAACACCTTTCATTAACTCGAATATTTGTTTCTTTTTTTATTCATTATCCATTTTATACTTGGCCTAAGCCAGCATGGTAAGTCTTCTGTGTAACGTGCTATTAAAAGTAATTTCAGTAACCAAAAATAAGATCAAAACACGTACAAAAATAATAGTCGAATCTATGATACACTGGTGTAATATCAGTCTTGGCATCAAACAGAGGAGGTGGCAGTGCTGTACGCAGCGTAGACCCTAAACCACAAAATTACCTTTCCTATTTTGAACTAACCTGAAGCGATATACGGCACTTTCGAAGAGGCAGAGTTATAACCATAGAACAAGAGTAACAGAATCACGAACCTCGGATTCACTATCGACACTTACGTTACAGTTCAACCACTGTGTGTATAAATCAGCTTATGGTTCGTAAACCAACTTTCTTTTGTGTGAAGCAGCTTGCGAAACCTGCAGTGCGAAAACACTGTAAGTGTCAAAAGTGAACATAGAACAAGAAAGAACGTAAGTGTTTTGTACATTTCAGCTAAAGAGACGACGTGACGGTGCAGGGTTTCGGAGTTTGGAAACTCGATGACAAAATGTAGAACTGTTCTGTGGGTTAAAAGCTTGACCAAGTAAGGATGACACGAGTCATTTTACCTAGTACAGTACCAGGAACGATTTTGTCATATCCAAACGAAGCGTAGCGTCAAATTTCGTTTCGTCTAAAACGCAAATTTTCGTTCACTTACCAAAGCCTGAAAGACGTAGTAGCGAATGTAATTTTTTTCGTAGCTTGGTAAGTGAACGAAAATTTGCGTTTTAAGCGAAACGAAATTGGATATGACAAAATCGTTCCTGGTACTGTAGCATGAACAAAGGAGTAACAATAAATGTGACCTCAGTAGAGCAGAGACCGCGAAAATAATGATAAAACAGACAAAGGTCAGATAATGCACGACGATGGGAGAGAGGGTGTAAAGAATTAGTGAAGGATGGGTCACTGGTCGAACTAAAAGCTCGCCTTTGTATTGGTTGAGAAGATTTAGATGGGTTTTAGGGACACGGTATTGTAAATTAGGACGAACTTGGGCCTTGTAAAAAGTTAATAGTTGCCCTGTGCTAAAGTATTTCCTGGAACGAAAACTAAATCCTAACTTAAGTGAGGCCCTAAATGATACGATCAAAATTATTTAACTGCAAGAACAAAATTAAGTAATCAACTATCTGAACGCTATAAACTAAATAAGGAAACCTTGCTCTTATGATTGTCTTTCATGCATTTAAATGTTAGTATCTGAGTATCACATGTTTGTAAAATTTAATGTTGGGTGTTGTATGTCTTTCAATTTTTGAAGTGTTTGTGTATTGCATATTTAAACTGTACACAGCAAATGCAAAATTATGTTGCTTGTCGTTATGAAGAATGGTGGACACCACCTAATCGTTGTGATGAACGCTTGACTCAATCCTGACCTCAGACTTTGCTCACTTGTCAAAGGTGGTGACACGTTGATCACTATATCTTAAATTAACCTGATTATATAGACTAAACATAATTGAGAGAATTGACCATTACATACTACTTATAAATATTCATAACAAAGAAATGACACTCCTCAGATAATATCAAGTTTAAAATTTTAAACTAAATCTCTATTTTAGTATCTCGACGCGTGTTCATTCTGGTTACTTTTACTCAAGACAATTCGGTAGATGACCTAGTGACATTGAAGAAACTCACCTCGCTGAGTATTTATGTGTTTCACTTTCTCACAGCAGTTACCGTTCATTTGGTTTCGTAAGAATGCGGATAAATGAATTACAGAAACTGACAGGGACTTTGTGTGGCGGCGGTGAAGGTATTTTACTGGGTCAGGAGACATTTTCAGAACTTTCTTTGAGCAAAAAGAGTGGTGTATACTGAGGTGAAGCGGCCTTTGGAGAGAGTTTGGAGTTACTTTGGGAACTGTAAATTTAGTTGTGAAGTCGCAGTGCAGTATTAGTCCAGGTTTTGAATCCTGTTTTGCCTATACTATGTTCGGCCTATGATACACAGTCTAGAATTGTGATATACTTTCGGCATTTCGGGTATCTTTTGTGTCACTGAAAGATAAGGTAAGAACTGGATTCTGTTAATTTGAGGAGCAATATATATGTAGTATTTATTGAATCGTGGGTATCATTAACGTTGAATTCAATTTTCTATATCACAAAATTATGACCTTTATCTATATTACTCTTATTTTTTGGGTTCACGCCATGGGCTGATTTGCCCATAATAACATCAGTGAAGGAGAGTGGTTTCTACAATTAAAGTCTTTGTTTCGAAATTCATACATGTACTAAATAATGTATATATATAATGAGTTAATAAACAAGAGTATAAACTGTAGGATATGAGCAATATAACAAAATGACCCTACAATTAAGAAAATCCATTTATGAGTGTAATTAATTCAGTATCCTGAAATGTTGTAATGAAACCCACACATACACATGAAGTCTGGGTTTTACTTATTGTAAAGTAGATGATGTAAATTATACTTGAGAGTTTTCAACAAAATGAAGGGAACAGTTTTATGCGCTCCTTATTAGCCCTTTTATTTTATTGTTTTGATTAGAGTGGCGATAAGTGAGCGTCCCAGTACCTAAACGAGGGCAACTGCACGTCTTGGGGTCTAATAATTTCCCCCTATTATTTGCCCATCATGTACTATTATATCATAGTTCCGGATCTCCGGTCAGATAAAGCAGACTACACTGCGACACCGCTGCTGAATATGGAGGACACTTTGGATGCTTTTGGGCATATCTAGGTCTGTATTCGACTTATGTGACCACGAAACAACTCACCAAATGAATTACGAGTTATTTCCGTATGTTTTTTCACTGGAAATTAGCTAAGAGTGTCACATCTGAAACAAACACTACGGTTGTTTTCATGGTCATATGAATCAAATGCAGGCCCAGACATGCCCGACACCCTCCAAACTGTCCCCCATAGTCAGGCAGCGGCATCGTAGTGTGGGTTGCCTATCTGCCCGGAAATCCGGAACTTTGATGCCAATGTGGAACCGGAAGGAGTTAAACAAAACAAATTTTCTGTTTCCTCCGTTCTTTCTGCCACGAATGGCAACTTTTCCGTGATAGCCATCACATATTTTAAAAAAAGTCCTTTCTTTCTACACACCCTAAATGTAATTCACAATTTGCTAAACGTAATATTTTAACATGAAATGCTGGTTACATGGAATTAAAAATAATTTCTGTCGGTAGAAACTAATAGATTTTCTGGAATAGTGTTTTTGTAATTTGTTTGTATTTTCAATAATTTCAGTGTATACATTATAGCATTTCCCTGAATATCGTTTCAATTTTAAGTGCTTGACGGCTTGAAATCTTTGCCTGTTCTGCCAGTTCCTTCTTCTATTTAAAATCTTTAACCAGCTTATAAAAAGAGAATGAAACATCTCTCACTGTTTTGTTGTTGAAAAGGTTTCAGAATTGGCATTGTTATGTGTTCCCATACCTCACAGTACTCCCAAAAGCACTATTCACTCCTTAAACAAAATCAGTCTTTCAGATGTCTATGCTGTCCGTGTCACTATCACCTCGTACTGCAACTTTTGTTTATTAATAAACAGATGTGAAATTGTAAACGAAATTATTGTTACTAGTTATTTTTTACAATTTGAAAATTTGACAGATACAGTACCAGCATCGATTCTGTCATATCCGAACGAAGCGTAGCGCGAAATTTCGTTTCGCTTAAAACGCAAATTTTCGTTCACTTACCAAGCTACGAAAAATTAAATTCGCTACGTCTTTCAGGCGAAGCCTGAAAGACGTATTAGCGAATTTAATTTTTCGTAGCTTGGTAAGTGAACGAAAATTTGCGTTTTAAGCGAAACGAAATTTCGCGCTACGCTTCGTTCGGATATGACAGAATCGATGCTGGTACTGTAGTTGAAATCTTTAAACGTTTTGCAAAAAATAGTTGAAAAGTGAAATCAAAACGATAAACATGGTCAAAGTTTTCGTTTTACACTTGTGTCTAGGCTATTCAAGTTTCAGTATTATTAAAACATGTCAAATGGTTTAGGGACCATAGCAAGACAGTTGACAATGCTACAACTTTTAAAAAATGAAACGTNAAACACAAAAATGTTGATACAGTACATGTATGTTAGAAACTGGCATTCCTTCTTCTGTTTTAACAACAACTTTAGGGTTTTCATAACTGCTTTGAAACTATTACATGCGTATTGTTAGATTTGGTTATTTTTAGTTTATGGTCCCATGTTTCTGTCTAATGGAGACCCCATCCGCGTTGTAACGACGCTTCAGGATAATTGAATATTGACACTCACTTGACACATAGCCGGTCCCGACAGCCTAGTGGTTAGCCCCTTGGGCTTGCACGCCGGAGGTCTCAGGTTCGATTCCTGGCTAGGGCTGGGTGTTATTCACTGTCTCAATAAAAAAAAAGTGTTCATCATCACCTTCATAAAAATAGTGTGTGCTGGATACGTGTAAACCGGCTCGAATGACCCATATGTAGTCGTTTGGCCTTAAGACCACACTGCTTCATCAGCATCATTCTTGAAACTGTTCACACCGATTATGTAACGACGAAATTATGAAGAAAACGAATAATTCATTCGTTTAGATTTGCAAATGAAAATTCTAAAACTCGTTTTATGTGCATAATTAATATTCTACGTTGAATACTGTTTGTGATATAAGTTTTACAAATATCGAATAAATGCTTCAGGAATAGATTGATTCTGACTGCAATTGTCTAATGGAGACTCTTTCCGCATCACAGCGATGCCAGGAAGAATGATTGTACTTTGTCACTCACTGGTGGCTGTTTTTACGTCGAACACGAGTAGGTGTAAGACCACTTTTGTCGTCGCCCCCGGAAGACGCCTACGAATTATACCTTTATGTGGACCCCACATTAACGTCTGCCTACACAGACAGATCGTAGGATAACCCTCTACACTCAGGAGAAGGAGTCAGCTCCAGGGCTTGAACTTAGGACCTCCAATCTAGGAGATGAGCGCTCTACAATTTTTGGTTTCGAAATGCTAGCAGTCGTTAAATCTTCTACATCATCATACCCTGCAATCAACCGGTAAGGTACTTGGCAGGGGGTGCACGAGGCACCACAAGTTATTATTCACGTCCTAA
>KZ869532.1:72074-84693 GCA_003456935.1 Machilis hrabei | reverse complement strand
CGTTGCCTGATTTGGCAAGTAATGTATAATGTCTATAACCAATGTACGTGTATTCTTTTTTTACATTACAAGTATACCTGAAGTTGTCATGGTTACACAAATACTTGTGCTTAATACTGTACAGTTTCAGAAAATTTGATGCGACAACTTCGTTGGGCCTCGCCAAAGCGCAAGCCACCTCTGGTTGGGGTAGATATGTACGTGAGGTTATGCAGTTTATAATAAATAATGTTTTCTTCATTCCATATGCTGTTTTGAGTACTATTAGCAGCATGACCTGGACACACATGCTCTTAGCCATAATTGGATGTTTCACCACCCACCTTAGAGAAAACAGTAGTCAATGTGATAATTCCATGCAGAGTCTCCGGGTGCAAACAAATTAAAAACATCAACCTAAAGTAAAAAAATCATGGTAAGCATCTTGTGGGACCGAAACAGAATTCTTCTAGTTGATTTTATGCCTCATGGAACCACCATAAATGCTACGGCATTTTGTGAAAAGTTCAGGCATGCGATGCACAACAGAAGATGCGCAAGGATGTTGGCATGCAACATTTGCTTACTGCTTGATAACAAAAACGTGCACATCACAGGAGTCGTGCAGCAGCTTTTGCAGAATTTCAATTGGGAAGTTTTAGAATATCCCAGTCGCAGCCCAAATCTCGCTCTGAACGACTTTCATTTGTTTAAATTATGTCGGAAACTGGAACAGGCTTCCATGTTAAAAGAAGTAAAATAGACAATTTACCTTATTCCGTTTTGTGGCAATCACAATATTTCGCCTAGTAACCCCTTCTAGGCTTCATCAGGTGTAGACATCTAGCTTTCTTCCTTCACATATTAGCTGGCTGTTGCGTGTAGAGGCCGCTGAGGAACGTCTTGTGATTGCCACAAAACAGAATAAGGTAAATTGTCTATTTTACTTCTTTCAAGACTTTCATTTGTTTCCGATTTTAAAGAAATGTCTTGCCAGTAAGAAGTTTGACGAAGGCGAAGAGGTGTAAAATAGTAACTAGGTGGTTGTGCGTGCAAGCTCCAGAATTCTACGGTAACGGAGTACAAAAACTCATACCGGGCAATTAAATGCGTTGACAGTGTCAGAGCTGCAGAATTACACACCTGTTGTGCATTTCTGTGATTCAAAAGTTTACCAAAAGAAAATAGTGTAGAGAACCCATATGCACGATGTAGCGCAAGGCCGAATCATAGGTTGCTTCGAGGCTGGACAAACCCAGATGACAGTGTCCCAGGAGATACATGTCCCACAAAAAGTCATTTCTAGACTCTGGCGGAGGTTTCAACACATCTCTCGACGCTTCAGCACAGGGTGTCCGAGGATTACAATGGCAGATGGCCGTTATTTGTCACTAACTGCTAGACAACACAAACAGAGTACAGCAGGAGACATTTTAGCTGTCACACGGATGACCGTTTCCAGGCATACCGTGTACAGAAGATTGAGTATGGGTATTATGCCCGCAGGTCTCAAGATGCATCCCGTTAACTGAAGCCCATACAAGAGGCCGAGGTGCAAATGACAATATCCTTAATTGTTTTTAGCATAAGTGTACTTTAAACAGTGTATAGGTATTGAAAATAAGAAAGCCATTTGAGGGTGTTAAAAACCATATACATTTTAATACAAAAATATTGCCTTTTTTTTGGTACATGTTTCAATGATCAACATAAAGATATAGCAGAAATTGGAATATAATAGTCTGTACGAAGAGTGACACGCTATAGAAAAAAGCAAACCCTTTAACAACACTGAAAAAATGGCTTCTAAAGACATTTAAGTAGTCAATTCTTATTTCAGCATCTAATACATTCTTAAGACAGAAGCACATACAAAGCAGTACAAACAAGTTCGACAACTTAGCGCACAATTAAGTATCAATATTTAATCTTAAAACATTTCATATTCAGCTTGGAAATCTCAAATAAATTTCATTTCAAAACTGCAGTTACGATATTGGCTGAATTTTTACAAAAGTACATGGCAATTATAACAGAGCACACAAAATAAAAACGGGCCCATTTCAACAATGGTTTATATTCTCGAGACCACCTTTCTTAAGGTGTTTAACTCTACACTACCCCAAACATTAATAATACACTAAAAACGATAAAAAAATACTATCACAAATGAATGAATCTAATGAAAACAGATTTAATTTGAATATTGCCTGATAACATTGTATCTGTACAGGTCCGTTCATTTAATCAATCCGACTAAAATCGACGATCCTTCTAAAAAATGCATCCAAAATATTTCCAATGCCAACGGACGTAGCGCTCTATGTTGCGTAACAAATATATCACTACATAAATAAACAGACTGTTATAAATTTGTAAAAGCTTGGCATTGAGAGTATAACTACCTTCCAGTACTATGTACGTTTTCCTGAAAAGCGAAAATCTGTTATTCAAAAATAAAAATAGCTTGCAACACTTCTTATCTTGTGATAAAACTGTAAAACAATGGTATAACTATAGAAAATTATTTTGTAGTATACTCTTGAAGTGTTTTGACCAGGGGTCGATAACTTAACGAAATGTGCGTTATTAACGCATTTGTACACGTTACTGTTACCGATGAATATCAGATAACGAAAACGAGTGAATAACGTTATTCGTCTCTGTACCTTTTCAAATGGTATATTTAAAATAATGGTCTTATAAATAACGTTATTGGTGAGAACGAAAAGCATTTCGTTATTATGGTTAAAGTTGCAGGTACAATAACGNTATTGGCGGTACCGCTGTACCTACCTTTGGAGGTACAAATCGCCTAGGTATTTTGTACCAGGGGGTTCAAATTGCCTAGGCGTTTTGTACCCCAGCGGTACAAATCGGTCTCGACTCCCTTCCAAATAATGTTATAACGAATATATTTTGGTTACAAACAGTAACCAAAATATATTCGTTTCTTCAATTGGGTACGCTACCATAACCTTAAAGAACGAATAACGTATAGCCATGTAACGAAACGTAATAACGTTTTTGTTCGTACCTACCCAAACTAAATACAACTATGTTTTGTTAGTTACGGCAATTTCGTTACTGTTACGCTTATGTTAAGTTAGTGACCCTTGGTTTTGACATGTTATCGTTTAATGAAACCTTAGAAATTTTGTATGAACACCTAAATTAATAGTTGATATTTCTTTAACAGATTCAATAATATGAAACTTTGATTTTTTAGATGGACCCTTTTTCAAACTATATCCATAATCACGCCACACAGATAAGTACAGAGCTAACCATTTATGTTGAATACACCAACATGGTGTATCATATAAAAATGAAACCAGGCATGTGAATGTTGCCACTATTATTGTATTATATTTTGCAAGTACAGTACAGTACACTAAAGTGACCAGAAAATCCCTTATCGGCAACCAATGCCCAGTGTCGGTTTTGAAAAACGTAAAAATTGTCCCATATTTTCGGATACATCCCGATGTTAAAAAGAAACATCCTATTATCTATGAATGCCATTGCCATTATATTAGTTACACTATTCTCTGTAGACATATTATTTTAACAGATCAAAATGAGCAGTTGGCAACAAACGATTCAACTGTTTAATGTTCTGGCTCCTGACATCTACATTCCTAACTAGAAACTTGCCTACTCTAATTAGTTCGTGGAACTGTCATAGACAGCGCTGAAACATAAGATACAACAATTTGATATCATCTCAATCTCTCCCACACCACAATAAAGGTTGCCAGATGTGCTGATTTATAAGGCAATTCAAAATTTTGGGACCTTAAATTTAATAGAAGAAAACAAAGTCAAAATTGGCGATAAATAAAGCAGTTGTATCGGTGGCTAATTTTGGCATCCATGGCGCATAGCTTAAATGTAAGTTACAATGCCCTAGAGCTCCATCTCCAGTCTAGATGGAAGCTAACGCTTCATTTTTAGTAGGAGGTTATGTTAGTTCGTTAGCAATGCCGAAAGGAAGTGGTCATTCAACACTGCATCACAACAAGAGTTTCCGTTCTTTAGGAAAATTTTAATGCACAGTGATGTGCGATGTAAAGGCTGATTTATACTGCCTGACGCTACCAATTGGACGACGCTACCGAAACGCTACCAATCAAAGCCCATTCTGCAGCAGTATTCATCAAAATCAGCTGACCAACGATATACGAAACCGCGTTTTTTAATCTCTACAATCTTGTCGTAAGCGTTCGGAAATCCCTGAACACTGATTATTAAAGTATCATCGTCTGGCCTAAATTCATCTTCCATCCTCACTAAGTTAAAAAATATTTACTTGTTCTAACATCGTCACGTACTGCGTACATGTGATGAGAAAACAACACGGATTACGATATGCTTACGTTTCTACCAAACATAATATATCTGAATGTATATTTTCTTTGGTGTCAATTGTGTTTTGTTCTCTCTGTACGCTAAAAATTAAAAGACAGAGGGCTTCGTACTCATCATACTCCTCTTGGTAGCGTAAAAAATAGGAAATAGAATTGGCCTGCGACAGCGTCAAAGAGGAAAATTCAATAGCGTAGCGAGTATGAACTACCCCATCTAACAACGTTGTTTCTATTTCGGCTCCGCGAGCTTGCAACCCAGCGACACACAGCGCTCTGTAGCGTCGGGCAGTATAAACCCAGCTTAACAGATGTGCATCCTTGTTTAGTATTACAAACGGTACGAGGAGTGACATAGTGCAGCACCTAAAAATAGCTTGGCACACAAAATCTAAAAGCATAGCTGCATCAAATACTACAGTTGTAAGGTTTTCTTTATCAGTGACCAATTTCAGTGCCCAAAAAAAAAGCAAATTGCTGAAGCCGAAGGTTGTTGTGCTTAACGTAAAATTTTAGTTGTATCGCGTAAATTGTATCCGAATAACTTCTCTGTATAATTAAACTGCTTTGTATATTTTGGGTTTCTATTTTTTTTTTTTCATAAACATCTAGATTATTTATATACAGAGGAGACAAAACAATGCATTTACAGGATGTCACAAAAATACACGGCAGAACTTTGGGAGTATATTCCCCACACCGAAACAAGAAAAAAATGTCATATAAACATATGTCCGGAAATGACTGGTTTATAAGTTATAATCGAAAGATGATATTCTACGAAATAAACACAGATGTAATTGTTACTTCAAACAGATGTCACATTTTATTTCAAATTGACAGAATACATTTACGGTTACTGCGACACATGACTAATGTAATGTACCTTCAGTTCTATTGTTATCTACTCACACTTCACACCAAATGTCCTCCACCTGCTTCAATGCACTTAAAAGCCCTAGTTTATGCAACTGCAATTCCAAATGCAGACTCTTCACTGCCGCAGTGTAGATGCGTGCGAAACCATTCGCAACCGTCCTGAGGTCTTTGAAAGGGTGCAACAGTCCATGATCAGACGTGTCCATGCGTGCATTGAAGCAGGTGGAGGACATTTTGAGCATTTGGTGTGAAGTGTGAGTAGATAACAATTGAGCTGAAGATACATTAATTACATAAGTCGTGTGTCACAGTAACCGTAAATGTATTCTGACAATTTGAAATAATATGTGACATCTGTTTGAAATAAAAATTCTAGCTGTGTTTATGTCGTAGAATATCATTTTTCGATTATAACTTATAAACCAGGTATTTTTAGACATATGTTTATACGTCATTTTTTTCTTGTCTAGGTGTGGGGAATATACTCCCAAAGTTTTGCCGTATATTTTTGAGACACCCTGAATATCGGTAAAAGTGTCTCGTATTTTTACGTTGGAAATCTGGTCACCTTACAGTACACTTGACTGGTCAACGTTGTTACCTACTGAGAAATGACATTTTAAGAGCAAGCACTATTTTTATGAACAATTTCCACAATACACAACGCTTTCAACCAATGGTTACATGCCAAGGACTGAAATACAACTTGCATAACGGCACGTTTCTCTGAGCAAGGAGTTATATGTTAATGTGCACTGTTAAGAAAAATGCAACTTTAAGCAAACTTTAAAATCCAGTTCAGCAAACTGGATATTTTTTCTGAAGTTCAATAAAAGTTCATACAAATTTAGGTTCCTCTCTGAAATTACACAAGTTCATTTAATAATTCACTACAGAAACATAACTTTTTTTTATAAAAATCAGATTTTCTAGCAATCTCATTTTAGAATTTTGACCTTGCTTCAACAACGATTGTTACAGCCGAACGTAGACATTTTCGGAGTTACAGCCTAAATAAACTACCACTGACATGTCTCCTTAATTTATTTTACAATGTATCCAATCATACAACAACAACAATGACTTTCGACACTATGAACAGTTTTTAAAATTGCAAGTTCAATTTTGAGGTTCTAATAAAATAACGCATTGACGGAAAAGATGTCATTAAAATAAATTTTGCAAGTTGTTTTTAAAGCTCTGATAATGTTAAGACCCAGTACTATATAATTATAATAAATTGCTTATCGTTATTATGGTCTATATCCTAAAACAAGCGGTCTAAAAATGTTTTAATAAAAAGTAGCAAATTTCACCAAAGACAGATTTATTTTTAGTGTAAATACAGTATTGACTGTTTAAAAACTGTTAATTTTCATACATAATTCCAAATTCAGAATGTAAATTCCAACTTTATTTTGCCGATCCTATCTTAATAATGTGTTGATTGGAATGGACTGATTGGGTAATCAGTTAACTGTTTTTAATAATCACCTTACCTAACCTAACCCAACCCAACCGAACTAACTTAAAAATCACGTATTTGCACTTACAGATTTTTATTTCTACCCAAAGTCGTCCATTATAACTAAATTAATTTTCACAGAGGCTCTAGATCTAACGAATCCTGTATATGACGAACCTCTTAGCCAGTGTGGTGACATGACTAATGACACTGGACGATGCGATTTATGACGTATTGAAGAATCAACATTCGTAACTTGGAATACGGTAAGAAACTTGCCAGTTTTTGAACAATAAATACAAGGACCTTTTCCATTGAAAGTACCAACCGTATATATTAGTTTATATCAAATATGCACAGGATCGTACAATACCCTTCAATAGTAATATATCAAGACATTATTATGGTTGTCATATATCCAGAAAAAACTATTATTATTCAAAATTTTCAACAGCTCACAATATCACAAAAGAGTTGCACACCAACTGTTACACTCGTCAAAACGTTCTTGAATATACAGTACAGCCTTTCATGTCGACTCACATTAATTGGATTTGGCAGGCAAGCTTTGTCTAACAGCCACTAGCTTTAAAAGCAAACAATGTAATAAATGAGCTACATCAATACTTTATATTAAGGACTACGTTTAACATGTTTTCAGATCTAACATTGTGTAGGTACGTTAAAGAGAGTAAAGCAAGTTGATACTTTAAGAAAAAGGTTCACGATATAAAAAAACACCAAGGAATGTAGTTCTTCTTTCGTAAGGCCAATTGCGAAATAATAAAAAAATATTTATGTGAATAAACTCATGTTAGGGAAGTGTTAAAGCACCACGAGTGCTAAAAACGAACAAAGAACTAGGAAGTAAACAAAGTGTTTATGAACCCAAACACCTGTTATTTAAACAATTGTCTTAAGAACAACATTTTCACTGTAATTCTTTTAATCACTTTGGTTAAGATTTCATTAATGCAGGAATCACTGTCATGTGAAAAAAAATTGCGTTCTTTGTGAGCGGCCTTACGAAAATAACAACTACGATCGTAAAACATTCTTGAAAGCCAAGATCTAATTTTCAATAAAGTATTAACAGGTGGGCAAACATAATTAAAAACCGAACATTACAAGAATGGTTAATATCATACAAGAAATACACGAGGATTAACATAGCTAATTAATACATATGACAAGAATGAGTACAGAGACAGAAAGACCCTCACAAAATATATACTCCCCCACTCACTACTATCGCTTAAAAAAAACGTCCATAACATCAGACAGTCTGAAAGTATATGTCTTAATACTCTGTACTCTTCATGTCTACAAGAATATGAGTAACTATACTGTAAAATTGTATTTGTTGATCCATGCTATCAAAATACCATTTGTTCACAAAAATGCTGTGCATCAAATGTACAGCTTATGATGATAACTGACAGCACGCTGTCCTTCTGACAACTCACAGAACAGAACTTTAGGCATGGTTACAGTAGACACAATAGACAGTAATGTTCATTTTATTGCTAAGGAAAGTTCGTTCAATGCCCAAATACTACAAACAGTATTACCACAGCAGTGTTTTAACCGTGTAAAATGTACCAACTCGCCGAAAAATTTGGTTGCTGTGCTTTAACTTACTACAAACGTACACGATTAAAACCGTTGTAAATAAAAAAGTTTTAATTTACCAAGGAACTAAATTCCCCTCGGTGGGGATCGAATGCAGGACCTGTTATTGAACTCGTTAACGATTTCTCACTCCTTTCATCAATTGGCCGACTCGGTCACACATAACTCCAACGTTGACTGTCACTGTCTTAAGACAGCAGATTATACAGCGGTAGTAGAGGTCAGAATTTTATCTGCCCGAATTGGCCACGTGCTTCGAGGCGTAAGGCATTGCCAACATGAGCTCGTAAAAAAGTTTCAAAAGGTCTGCGGTTCGATTCCCGTCGACGGGGATTTAATTTCCGAGAAAAAATTAACGTCTTCCATTTAAAGTAGTGTTTGAGAATTAACATTTCTATATAAAACCATTCTGTTAGCAGACCAGTGTTGCATAGCAGAACATTAATTTATTCATCGCTTACAATTTTTTTTCTCAATTCATATAATTTTTGTAAACTTCCTTTTATTTGTCTTAGTAACAACTAGATAAGAGCAACCCCACACGATAACATTTACAAGAGAGTTACACAAGATATTGGTGCATCCAATTTGCACGACAATCTTTACCTCACCTCCTACAATGCAAGTTTAACTTGTTTGGGGTTTGACGGCAAGTGAAGATAACAAAGTCGATAATGGAGACAGGCGCACGCCTAATTATTGTTTAATGATCATCCCATTTCTGATTGGTTGTCGTGGATCCTTCCGTCTAGCAAACAGAGTCTGTTACCAATTCATTTGTCAACATCAGGTGGCGTAATGGTTAGCACTCTGGACTCGTAACTTCAAGGTACTGCGTTCAAATCCTGAAAGTGACAACTGTTTTTTTTTTTATTTGTCGTTCAAATTACGAAACATTAATAAACAACTACGTTTCTGTGAAAGATTAAAAGTGGCCTCTACTGTTGATCACCTCTCGTCTGAAAGAGTTTTCATGTTCATTTGTGGTTTGGTTGTTGTTCGATATCTACAACTTTCCATGTCAGTCANATTGCTATATGACGATTTAAATGTTAAGTTTTGGGGTTACATTACAGGACATACGTATATGGAGTACAGATGTCGTTTCTATGGTGATCGGTTTAAATAGTGTCATAACTGCAGCGTGTTGATAAAGATGAAAAGGATTTTGAAGATGGAATGCCTGCCACTTCCAATTATCTTTTGTTTTTGTTATGTGGTAGTTACATGATTTCAGCATAGTGAAGATCAAACTACAAGCAATATTCTTTTAAGAGGGCAAGCTAACACAATGATTTCTTTTGAATGTGAGACATCAATATCACAACAGACATACATTTTACAATGAACATAAACACCCAGCGGAGTACAGTTCGGACCAAATGTTTTATGTTTCAAACGTGATACACACCATATTTACGACATATAATTCTTGCAGGGCGAGAAATTTAATCTCGAGAAACAAGGACCATTTTGCATCGTTCACAGAAATGCAGTTGTTCATTCATGTTTCGTAATTTGAACGTCAAATAAAGAAAAAAAAAATAGTTGTCACTTTCAGGATTTGAACGCAGTACCTTGAAGTTACGAGTCCAGAGTGCTAACCATTATGCCACCAGATGTTGACAAACGTAACGATCCTATAAACGTGTATTTATAATTCACATTCATACCATTTAGGTCTAATATCTTGCAAACGGCTGCCTAAGCCGGCAAACGGAGTTCACCAAGGGTTTTAGTACACCGAGTTCTAACGAACTGCATATTTGTTTTCTTGATTTCGGTGTAGTCGCCCTCATACTTCCCTCGTAAGACTACATCACTCAAAACAACCCAACCCTACGATTACTTATCAAATTGCCAATTTTTTAGATACCTCAACGGCAACCAATCAGAATGGAACATAACAACAGGTATGACTCAAATCTTGGTGACTCACTACGTAGCCAGGAATTCAACAAATATGGCAACCTGGAATCATAAATTCAGGAACAACAATATGAACAAAACTTATACATTTAAAAGTTCAAACTATTATTATGACTATGTGAGGATATATTGTTCGAACTAAAGACCTCTAGCACAAGATACCATTCCACCCACTGATCACAAACAGACCCAGTAGCTATGTACAGGAGGATTACTACACAATATCACCGCCTTACTGGTCTCAACATTTTGATGTGATCAGTATACTGAGTGGTATTACACACATCATCTCGCCGTCTCGCCACAGATTCTGAATTCGATCATATTATGAGATGAGAAAACTTTTTACGAAATTAAAGAATACAAATTTATAAAATTTTATACAAATCACTTGGACATAAAAATTGACATCCATTCCAAATGTGTTTGTTGTATCCCGAACTGTGAATTCCAAAACCTATTTGTAACACCCCCTTCAAGTAACGAGACATTGCAATTTGGTAATACAACTTCGATTGTACTGTCCATATGATCACAAACGTTATACAAAGAAAGCATGACATTTCATATCAGTCTTGAATTATTAGGACACTAAGGCCATGGCTACACTGCTTCCGTCCCGACCCAACCCGACCAGATCCGTCCCGACCGAGCGGCCACATTAGCGCCCGATCGGATCCGTCCCGACATCGATGAAATTAAGTTTGTATCTTGGATTCTTTTAGTTCACGGATTTCTTCGAGTTGTTTCATAAGAAGTCAAAGCTGATAAACGCCACGCGCAAATATTAATAAAACAAAACAACTCCAAAGGTACGAGCTACTTGAGTTGAATTTCTTTTAGTCGGCTGCCATTTTATATATATAGTCCTTGAAGTCGGCCGGTAATGACTAAAAAAAATAAAACCAGATTGAAAGGACGGATCCAATGTAGCCACTGTAATTTATTAGCAAACGATAGATTTTTCGGCGTGGTCGGGTCGGGACGGAACCAATATCACCACGGTCTAACTTCACATCTGTTAAGCAATCTTTTAAACCATAAAGCATTTAATATATAATACGTGTTGCATAATAATATGGTTTACCATTTATAACACTTTTAATATTGCACATCACATGAACAAGTTCTGGTTTGCCTTTGTTTGACCAAGTAATTCTTCACGGTGATTCTAGAGGTCAACACTTGACAGATAGGCACTGTACACTCTTCTGGGAGAATTTTGTAACAGATTAGGTTTTGTAATTTTAACACGTCAAAGTCTAGTGTTCGTCAAAAACATGCGTGATGAGCCATGACCATCTGGTGTTCACAAGGTTAAGACGTTAATGCAATGGTCAATTCTAGTGTCAGTTGATGAAAGAATAACGACATATGGTAAGCTCCGAAAATAAATGGAAATTTTCATCATGCAGTTTTTTTTTTCTGAATCCAAAATGGTATATCTGGTTTTTAACTTTTTTTAGTTACCCAAATTGACGTAATTTTTGACAATAAACAGTTAATCACAATAACCATCTAATATTATTAGTAATAGCGTTTATTTTCCTCGGTGACTTTTGCGATAAGTGATGTGGTGCCGTCTGTAATTCGTGGACAAATCATCGTCCAGCATTTTCACTAACTAATTTTCATATACATCACATCACTATTTACATCACAAAACATACAAAATTGCAAGAACAAAGACCATTTCTGCTTTGCAAAATTACACAGAAAGTACAAAACAATATGGCAGGATAAGATTCAACGAGTACGCACCACTTCAACCACACACTGGCATTGTGCAAGCAAACATTTCAAAAGAAACTCCATACTGAAGTGTTTACAAAATCTAAACATATCTTTACCAACACTTTCATTACTTCAGTTCCGTATAAAATTTTTTCTAGTAATTCAGAATTTACATTTACCAACAATAACAGAAGTTAATTAATAGACCAATGTTGTGTTTATACTGTTGAAAAACACCAATTCATTTGCAACAATAAAAAATTGTAAATTCTGACGACAGTCTCTGCAATAAGGCATAAGTTCCACTGTATTATGTTGATAACAACTGTTTATCTTTCCACACTGTATTAATAGAAGTGTGTAAACATCGCCTTTCTGTGTGTTAACAAACTTGAGAACAATATTTAGAAGTGACTGCATTCACATCAAGCTGAAACAAGATTTACAGAACTGTATTGAAATTAAGATCAAACAAAACTAGTATGCAAAAGCTATTGGATTACAGTCCCACTGTTATGACATCTCAGGTCTAATGGAGACCACATCCGCGTCGTAATGACGCTTCAGGATAACTGAATTTTGCCACTCGGCCGACACATAGCCGGAGGTGGGATCTTTTACGTCGAACACTTAT
>KZ869531.1:92836-103516 GCA_003456935.1 Machilis hrabei | reverse complement strand
TAAAACCATTAAAGGCATTAACAAAGAATTTTTTTATGCAAATGCAAATCCACCAGAGGAAAAAGAAAAAAATGCACACCCAAAGTCACCCCAACCTACTGTAAGTCCGTTCATAACGTTATGACTGATATTTTGGGTATGAAACGCGTTACCGCATGACTGGTTCCGAAAGAGCTCGATTTTGTCCAAAAAGAGCATCGAAAGCAAGTCGCTGAAGACATGATTTCCCGAGCTTCTATGGACCCCACCTTCGTATGAGTCTTACAGAGTTGGCTCAAGAGGTGCACATATCTTTTAAGTCCGTTCATAACGTTATGACTGATATTTTGGGTATGAAACGCGTCACTGCACGACTGGTTCCGAAAGAGCTCGATTTTGTCCAAAAAGAGCATCGAAAGCAAGTCGCTGAAGACACGATTTCCCGAGCTTCTATGGACCCCACCTTCATGAAACGCATCATAACTGTGACGAGACATGGGTTTACGAGTACGATATGCAAACAAGCCAAGTCTTCAGAATGGCGCCTCAAAAACGAGCCAAACCCCCAAAAAACGTGTCAAAGTCGCTCGAAAATCAAGGTCATGGGGACTGTTTTCTTTGATTACCGTGGTGTGGTGAACTCCGAATTCCTTCCAGAGGGATAAACAGTGAATAAGGAATACTATTTAGTTGTATTTAGGCGTCATGAGGCGTTTGCGCGAGAATATCCACCAAAAACGGCCAGATTTGTGGAAGGACAATTCTTGGATTTTGTACCACGATAATGCTCCATCGCACAAAGCCATCGTTGTGCGGCCAAAAACTCAACGAATGTCATCAACCAAGCACCGTACTTGCCTGATTTGGCCCCGTGTGACTTTTTTCTGTTCCCGAAGCTAAAATTACCACTTCGAGGAAGGCGTTTTGAGTCAATTGAAGCCATAAAAGAAAATTCGCTGAAGGCCATACCTCAATCAGCCTATGAAAAATGTATGGAGGATTGGGTCAAGCGCTGGCATAATTGTATTGGACTCGATGGGGCCTACTTTGAAGGGGACAAAATAAATTTGTATGAATAAATTAATTTTTGGTGTTTTATTAAGCAATTCCGTGTACTTTTTACACAGAATGTATTTTGGTTAGTAGATATTCCCAAAGTACAGCTCAATTTCATCTGCATTCTTATTAATCATCAGGTAATCAAACTTATACTTATAAATATGCCCAAGCTGCAAAACCTAATGTAACTAGTTTTCCTTCTTCAATGTTCGCTTGTCATTAACAGTCTAATATAATACAGAAAAGGACATTTACAATTTCTGCTTAGTAATTCTCAGATACGTNTCTAGCCGAGAAGCAACAAAATAAAAACATCATAATCATAGCTGAAGACATTGTGTTGCATGATTATTTAAGGGGGCCATCTAAATGAAGAAATACCGAGTGTGCAGCATCCTCAAAGATTACTTGTGTTTCATTAATTATTCTTAATACATGTATAGTGTAAGCGAGGAAAATGTAGGCCAGTGTGTAAACTAGTCTCACTTTATAGACTTCATTATAAACTATGTTTTCCTATATTTTTAGCTTGTAAAAAAACATTATAATGACCATTTTTGTGCAATCACAAACTGTTTTCTAGTTAACCTACAAGAAAATTAAAAAATGTGAGTGGTTGATTATATTATGAACTTTAATTTTGTCGCTAGCCTAAAAGTATGTCTTTCAAGACAAGGTGGTAATCAATAATCTTACACACCTCTGCACGGGTCATTTAAAGACTCGGCAAGTGCTGCCTTTAGCGGTGGCGGAGAGACTGCAGGGTCTGTGCGGGAGGAGGTGTCCCCCAATTCCTTTTGTCTCCACCCCTTGTAACTCATGAAGAGTTGGCAGACTGTTCCTCTTTCAAAAACAGTTGTGGATGTCTAGGTTAGAAATGTCATGGAACCAAAGGAACATAAAGAAAGCTGGTTTAACATTATTAGTAGAGTTGGGATTTCTATGTGAATATATATTCTATTCCTCGCCTTTTAGATGTTCAGAAAATATAAATGTCAACTAACAAATCACCAGTTTAGGGTTATTTAGTTTGATTTCCATTTTACATATTCCACGTGAAATAGTGTAAAAGTACATATTTTTTTTATACTGTAGCCTATTTCTGTACTAATTGCAAATTTGTTTAAATTTTAAACACTGTTTAGTTACATATTTCAGCGGAAAGGAATGTGCCAATGAAACATTGAAAAGGGTAAAATCCAGCTCAGGTAGTTGAGGTTTTTCCCGGGTGAGTACAAGGAATCACTCTTTGTATTGTAGGCTAAACTATGTACGTGCCCCCTCCTCACACACAAGCCTGCTCAGAATAAGCCTTGGGATGGAGTAGAAGTGCCTCCAAGTGGTCACTAATGTTACAAACATCTTAAAAACTCAGTTCAAAAATATGTGGTTAAAATGCCTTCACTTCACTTTATTTAATGTAGTACATTTATAGTTTTTCAGCCAATTTTGGCCGATGAAACAGAGTATAAAATGACATTAATTATATCTGAAGGCAAAACTGAACATCAAAAAAGTAAGCCTAAAAAGTCCAACCATAAATACCAAATTCAAAGTCTTGTCAGTCGATGATTTTTGTTATTCCGTATTTCTACTTCACTTTTTATTCAACAGTGAAACTTCATTTGGGCAAGTGACTACTCAACCAACTTTCGTGTGTTCAATTCCTAAACAAGGCAGGTGTTGTGTTTATGTTTGCCATACCACCTTCAGCAGAACGATTGCACTATTATNTAAGACAACACTTTACTTATTTGTTGTTAAACCCCAGGATTTTAGTTACTTGTGTTGTGTAACACAAGCCCACAATATCGGTTTATTTATTAATTTATCCATGTATAGGGTTCCCAACCATCCAGGATTGTTCTAGACAGACCAGGAATCGCTGGTCTCTTCCCGGAAATTATCTAAATGTATCTGTGACTGCAAAAATCCCGCAATATGAGCATTATTTACTAGTAAAATGCTTTTGAATTTTGTCTATTTTACTTTCATTAATGTACAAAAAAAAGGTAGGAAAAAAGCATTGTTGTTATAATATTTTTCCATTACCCATTCATGATGCATCTGTTCTCTTATTTCTCTATTGGCCAGCTTAGTTCTCTACATCATACCCTGCAATCAACCGGTAAGGTACTTGGCAGGGGGTGCACGAGGCACCACAAGTTATTATTCACGTCCTAAACGGTTCCAATCTCGAATCGACCTCGGAAAGAATGACCAAAAATACACATTAGATTTACAGCTGATTTCCCTTAATTTATCTTCCCGATCGCGCCTACCAATATATGTTGCAGGTTTTAAAACCTTGCTTACATTTAACTGCGACTGAGTGGAGTTTAGTTGCTCCAATCTCTTAATTCTGCTTTTTTCATGCTTCACATTAAGAGATTCCCAGCCCAACTCGCCTAACATCTCCGCGAAGCTATCTGTCCTACCATAATGACCCAAAACAAATCTAGCTGCCTTACGCTGAACTGACTAAAGAAAATTTTGCAATCCAACCTAATACGGGTCCCAAACACAACTACAGTATTGGATAATTGTAAGCACCAATGTGTTTTATGCAATTTGTTTAACGTACTGTGGACATCGAAACAATATTCTCTGGGCAAAACAAAGACTACGTAGCGATTTTCCTACAACGTAACTTACGTNATAGGTCTTTATTAGATTTTATGAAAACAGCATCATTTCTGAATATATTTGTCGAAGAATGTAGCTTTTTGAACAAAAAGTTTTGAAATGTTGAAAACATTAAACCGATATTATTGAGTTATGTTACTGTGTCACGGGTTCAGATGCAGATGCCTTGATTCGATTATTTACGGGCGAGAGCGATGTGTCAGAGAGAGTTCGTCATAGACGGTATTTTTATACCATAACGTTTGAAATGTTGAATATATTAATCTTTCATTAATTGTTTAAATCTGATAGTTACGGGTTTGGATCAAAAGGTATCTTTTTATTTATAGCAAGGATCAACATCTGAAAGTGTAGCAAAATATAATAAAGTGTTTGCAATATATGATTTGTTGTTATACTAATCGTTTGTGAATATTGAGTAGATCAGTCTGCTGTAATTCACTTTAATCTTAATGTCGTTGGCTCTAATCTGGAGGCCTTTCTGCACTTTATATTATATAGCGTTTAATCAGAAACATATTTTCGTAGAGCAAGGTTGACTTTAGCACCAAAAGTTTTCTAATGTTGAATGTATTAATCGCATTTATTGATTTATATCTTAGGGTTATGGGTTCGAATCCAGAAGCAAATACTCGATTAATGATCAAAAAGCGATATAGCTGAAAGTATTTGTCGTAAAAGAAGGTTGATTTTTACACTGAAAGTTTTTAAATGTCAAATAAGTTTTCAGCTAAAATTTATCTAAACCTGAAGTTATGGGTTGAATTCTAGAAACATCAATTATTTAAAAAAGCTAGAGTTTTATCTTGCAAATATTTCGTAGCCGAGATTGTTTCTTGAACCAAAGAAAGTGGATTTATTGACTGTTATTGACTTGTATATAACAACTTATGGTTTTCAGCAATAGGAATTACTGATTGTCATACATACTGTAAGTACGGGTTCGAATCCAGATACTTCAATATGTTTAATATGTAAAGACTATATCACCAAATAATGTTTCAAAATATCTATTATTTATTCACATTTGTCTATTCATTTTTTAGAGACAACTTTGACATTTCAACAGATACTGTACTAGTCTGAATAATGTATAGACCTTGATTATACAGGTCCTTCAAACGTATGTTTGTTGGCATTGTCTCACAGTGCTTATTTTATCGGCTTGTACAGGCCCTAGTTTCCATCTACAAGTACTCTTTTGAAAGAATATCTCACTAGAAATAAATTGGAATACAAAATAAAATGTGCCACACACAAGCTGTAACACCAGTGGCATATATTAATTTCAAATATGCATTCGTTGGGGGACGGCAATCCGGTAGTTTGCTTGGGGCGCTAAAATGCCTGGGGCCGGCCCGCAAGGTGACAAGCTGTCTTCCTTGAAGAGGAACGAACATGGTCTGTTATGTCACTTTTTGCCGTTCTGCGTCTTGATAATGAACCCACTGATGTTAAATAAATATACACCACAGACTGTGGTCCACAGTACATGAATTGCACTTTGTTAAATATTTCGTATGTGTGAAGACAATTTCACCTTCCAAACAGCTGTAACGTTCTTGTTTAACCCATTGTTGAAGGACAATAGCATCTGTTTTAAAGAACGGCTTCAGCTAAATAATGTACCGCCAATTTCGATCCCAATCACTTGCCAAAGCAGCCAGGCGAACGAGTTTGTTTGAATGCCTGCAGAGGCACTACGAAGCAGACGGACAAATTTTTGCCGCAAAAACTGCATAAAACGATANTTATGCCTTTTTCGGATTAATAAATACATGTAATATATGTTTGAGTCTGTAAAAACATAGGCTAATTTACATCCTATATACTAGTGCAAAAATAAATATTTTAACTTTCACTGAACTGACGAGACTTGGTCACAAGTACTGAAAAAGTTAATTGATTTGATAATTAATTATGAGAAAACTAAATGCAAATTTCTTATTTTTAAACTGTTAAAACATTAACAACATATTTAAGGTTGCCACATAGTTTTTGCAGTATCATCAGTGTTATAGGTTTTTAGTAAACTTGTTTAAAAAATTAGCAATTATATAGTTGACTGGGATAAAGCGCCCTTAAAATCACCTCCTATGAACACTAGGTTGTCCTTCCTCTGACTGAAAACTTGATCAACTGAGCGTTTAAACTCCTCCGATACTATCGAATCTGATTGAGGACAATGATAAAAGGTTGATATTAGGAGCCTGGCCTAGCAGACACCACCATGATTTAAGCATTTATTAGCACATGGGCATACTAATACTGAACAAAAATTAATGCTGTCTAACGAAATGTTTCTGAAATTTAAATTGCCAGCGTGTGATTATGTTTATAAATTGTTCAGGTTTTGGAATTTACACATGTAGTTCAGTAGTTGTGGAGTGATGTGTTGAAAAAGGCGGGTCCCCAGACCCCTTGCCTATTTTGTCCAGGAACGACAAAGCAAGAAGTTGGGAACTCTATCCATGTAAAATGACCCAAATAGGCTATCACTAACCTGTGTCAATAAATAAATTAAGGAAATAGGCCCTAGTAGAACAAAAGAAATTACAGCATGTCATTTATATATTGCAATATGTAGCTGCATTCAAATACACTGAACTAGTCGGACTATTTACGCGCCGTTGTTTCTAGAATACTTCCAACGTTTTCCCGAACGCTGATGTGTCTTCATCAGCGATAAACGGTAAAAAGTAATTATTACTTTCTTAGTTAGTATCAGCACGATCAAGTGTATGAACTACTGTTTTGGTTATTTCTTAGTAACAAGAATAAGAAAAGTAAGATCTGGCTAACTCGACTTTGTTTAATTTGACAAATTGGCTAATTTGAACCCACCACGATTCCCCATTAAATTCTTATTTAAATGCATGGTAAAAAAAAAAACATTTAATTAGAATGTTAGAAGGAAATATTTGGCTAATTCGAAGCCCATACCTTGTTAATTTGTTCAAGTTTGTACTCATTTAAATCTAAGTAAACAATCTTTACTAAATAACCCCATATGCCAAGAATGTCAAATAAATTTAGAGTCACTAACAGGGAATTCTGCACCAGCGGCGAGAGAATTTCCTAGAATAGGAGATGTGTTGGCTCAGCTTTCATCGCTTCTGTGTGATAATGTACATCACGTGGTGCATGGTAGGCCGCTTGCTAAAGTGAAATTCTTTTATATTTTCTTCCCATCACTCAGTATTGTAGCATATTTTAAAGTTATTTATTTATTGTGTACTAGCTGCCTAGACACTTATAAAAGTGGTTAATTCGAATTTTGTATATTTTGAATTGATTTACATATCCCTTAATCTTCGAAATAAAAAAACTGACAGGCTGGCTTAGTGGTAGAGTACTGGTCTCATGATCGGGAGGTCCCGGGTTCAAATCCGGGGGCTGACTCAAAGCCTTGACTATAAAGGGTCTGCCTATGAAGCACTCCATGCTAACGCATGATAGAAGGCAGCTTGCAGGAGTGACGTTAAAAGTGGAGTCCCATCAATAAGAGTTAAATTTAAAAGAACCCACCACCAGCTATGTGTCGAGTGAGTGGCAACATTCAATCATCCTGAAGCGTCATTACGACGTGGATGGTGCCTTGGTGCCTCCATTAGACCATTGCAATCAGAAGTGTGGGACCATAAACTTAAAATAACCATAAAAAATGTAATCAAATTAAAAATGTTCTACTGTAGGCAAACCTAACAACTAACTAATTTCTATCAGCTATATTGCTTAACCATTAAGGAGCGACTCAACTTACTGCCAACCTTTTACCAGTAATATTTACAAAATGTAACTACAATTCTTTTTTAGAACTCATGAACACACAAATTCCATTATTCGGCCCGATTTTGTTGCGTTTGCCATCGCTATATCTGTGAACGAAAAGAATAAACAAAAGTTGCTTTAGAATGTTTTATATCGCAGCTGTAATAAATGTGCATCTCGTTTTGCCTAATTAGTATAACAAATGTTGGGAAAAAAATTGCTTAAATAATCTTGTCTTTTTGGCCTGGGGCCCGAATACGGATCAAAGAGACTCACTTTCCAGTTTCTTATTCACTGTAATTATTAGGTGAATGTAGTGGCAATTTAAGTGTTTGCTACTCAGAGATTCAGCACGAGTTAACTCGCGAAAAATGCATTATAAGAAATATTTTGCTGCATAACTTTCTTCTGTGGAACAATCTAACAAGGGAACACTGGCATGGGATACTAACCGATGGNGTTAAAAATTATATACGGTGTAGTAATAAACAAATGGATCAATATGAAGTAGGGTCCAATACTTCGCCATTGAAAAAGTTTGGCCCAATGAATTTTGGCGCGTGCAACTCGTGTATCGTATAAGCTGTTCGGATGCACCCTTGTAAGAGTAGATATGTATATAAAAATATATTGGGGCGATACAGCGATACTGTACGTCCGAACTAACAAAAACATATATGTTTCACATTCTACACAAGGCGAAGAACAAAGTGGCAAGTCCGTTGTTGTTTAGTATAGTAACTATGTACAGTTCTCACGTTGCCCTTTTTGACCAAGCATAGCGGAATAGGGGTGATGGGGAAGAAATCGTTGCACATGATGTTTTATTATAGTCCGTTTGTTGATGATGACTACATGGAACTCACATGTGCAATTACTTATTGCATACAATTATTGAAAATCTGTCAATGGATACCTGATCCCAAACCACCGTGAAGAATCAACGCCTGAAAGCAATGGGATGGGAACTTTAACACAAATTACTGAAATGTTCTGTGGAATGCAGTTCGAAAACAACATAGAACTTGTTCATTCACACGAGATAGAAAAACAAACAACTATTTCGTCACCTGAATCAACGTTTGACGTAAAATCAGGATCAAGCGATGTAGACGTGGACAAGTTTGCTCTTCCATATAAACCACATACTCATCCAAGTCAGCTTTGTGCCGCTGGAAACAAAGATGAAGGTGGTGACAATGGCTGCTCTACATCCGAATTGGTCATTCAAAACAAGCCTTCAGAAAATAATGAGAGATCATGTATAGATGGAAATCCAATATTCAGCGCGTAGCATCACGAAGAGAGAGATTCGATCAAATAAGCAAGTGGGTTTACGACAGATTTCTTGAAGGTCGAACGTCATTACAAGTTGTCACAACGAGGATGCTACAACAGTGGGCCATTTCAGCTGCATCACAATACACATTGCGGCGCCTAATTTTCATTTCGTCGCTTCAGAGCCATGGGTTCAAAGTTGTAAACAAAAGCATAACATAGCTTCGCGTAAAATAACCAATTATTTGAGTTGTAAGGAACTTTGTTCATTGGATGCGTTGATGAAGTCTGCCGTACAATTCAGGTCACAAGTGAAGGCATTATTTCCTCACTTTCTAATTAACACTGACCAAAGTGGCTGGCACTACAAAGCAACTGTGAAGAGAACATAGAGCCCCAGAGTCGAAAAACTAACAGAAGCTGTTGTAGTCTCCATAAATAAAATTAAACACTCATACACCGTTCAGTACTTTGTGACATTTTCAGGCAAACTACTGCCAAAAGTAGTTATCTGTCTGCAGGAAACTAGTAATATATTTGGTCCACGTGTATTACAGAAAGTTCAAGATCTCACGGCCCAATTTGGAAATGTTGTGGTAGCATGCACAAAGTCAGGAAAATTATTTACGCAAACATACGAGTATTTTCTAGGTTCTATCATCACGCCATATGTCAAACGGCATACTTTTCTGCTGCTAGTGGATTCATGGACTGGTCAAACAGATTCAGTGTTGTAAATGATCTTTACTAAATCACCCCATATGCCAAGAATGCCAATTAAAGTTAAAGAGGCATCAAGTTATTAACTCATAGTAAAAGAAGAAGAAGGAATTCTGCACCTGGGATGAGAGAGTTTCCTAGAAAAGGAGATGTGTTGGCTCGGCTTTCATCGCTTGCTAAGGTCAACATCAGTCACAGAGAGAGGGGTTAAAGCTATTGGTTAATCTTATCGGACGCAAAAAGCATCACAGGAACTTTGGCATACAAACTCCTCCTCTCCTCTGTCACACACCCAAGCGGCCAAAGCCTGAAGTTAAAGGAATAGCATTCTCTGCCCAAAGAGACTGCATCCTTAAGAATGTTGTAACTACTGACTGAGCAATATTTTTTTAAAAGTTGAAGGAGCTCTATTGTAGAACTACTGGTGTTCTCCAGTCACCAAAACACCTCAAAACATTTTAAGATAGTGGTTTCAGCAAGACAATATATCTTCTGCTCTTCTCACAGGTGTCTCATAAAACAGTTGTACAGAGCACACAGAAACTTCTTGAATTCCGAACTGGATACCTGTATCCAATTCTAAAAGCACCACGAATAAATGTACGCCAAAACTTCCTAATTTCACAATCACGCCTGCATCACATCCTTCCTGGATTTCTTCTTTTGAAAGTTGCAGGAACTTGCAGTTTACATTGAAAGGTTTGATAAACATGAGAGGAACGTGCAATGTTCAGATCACTAACAAAAAATGTAATTTGATTTCAAGCCTAAATTAGTTATATATATAGGTAATTTGTGGTGCAAAATATCGTGTTTACGAAAGTGCTCCCATCATTGTACTTCAGTCATGGAAGAACACTGACAAGTTGTAACGTCTGCTTGTGATGATGATGCTGTGTGGTTTAACGGCATGTCGACCCCAGAAAAGTCATTTGCGCTGATGTTACCATATTTTATTATGTTACAGATTAACATAATAAATTAGTAAATGCTCTGTTGTAATATAATGTGTTACATACATATATATGCAAGATGTTAATAAATAACACCAACAAACTGACAGGGTGAATTCCTTTGAATAATATGAGTCAAAATTGAAGAGTAACTTTTTTGTGTAGAAGCTCTAGATGCCTCAAAAGAAAGTGTCGATTTGGCATCACCGCTTTGGGAGTAACGTTAACTAGTCAGAAACTCTACAAACTGTACAGTGCTCGCCATTCAGTGAAA
>KZ869529.1:32182-43165 GCA_003456935.1 Machilis hrabei | reverse complement strand
TACAACTTGTTAATGACTTTCCCCTGTATTGATGCAAATGGTGTTACTCAACTGTGTTGAGACGCTTCATTTAAGGATACTTCTCTGTATATATATAGCTTGTCTTTGTAAATGGAGTCAGTCTGATTTTGACACTGTACGGGCTCCATTAGGTAAGAATAAGTATTTGGTTCAAAATTTAACTTAATTTTATTATGTACACTTTGAAATTATTGTGTAAAATCTATCAGTGTGTTATCATTTTTTATTATGTTTTACATTGTGTTAAAACAATTTTTTTAATTGTATTCCAGCACTTCAGAAAGAGTTCAATTAAACTCGAAACGTCGTGCTATTCACGAGTTTTTTTCCACACCCTACAGCCAAGAATACTTTAAGTTTACTAAAGGAGGGTGACGAACTTCATCACTTCTGTTAGTGTCTACAACCATTTTCAACTAGTAATAAAAATGATTGATTTATTGATCTTCCTGGGCCATCTAAAATCATTAGAAAGCGGGCAATAGTTGGTGTATTGTCTTTTAGTTTTCAAGAGAGTGTTTGGTGTGATGTCATGAAACAGTGCAACCACATTGTTAATGTTCCCCAAAATTAGTAACTCTGTAGTCATCCATGAAAGCAGAAATGTGTCATAGAACAGTAAGCACTTAAGCTCCTGAACATCTGTAGAAATACCAAAGCTTTGTCTTACACCTAATAAGACCCTCACAAACAAAATACATACTGGAAAGAAAAATGAATTGAACAGTTCACATACAAAATAAAATATTAGATGGAATTACTTGCTGGTGCTGAGTTTAAATTTTAGCAACTTGATCTAGTTGTACTTACGAGCAACATTTTGTAATGGGAGGAAATTTGGTGGCAATGGTGTCACAGTAAGACAATTAATCACAGCAAATTTTTAGTAACTTCAATTTAACATAACATTACATTGACTGGAGCATTGCAACTGTATACTTCCTGCCAAGAAAGAAGGGACTGTGGCAGTGAAACCTTGTAAAAATTTGTCTAGGCTGGTATTGACATGCGGGTGATGCTGTGAACAGTGGCATGCCCAAGGGGATTGATATAGGGGGGAATATCACCTCCCATTAGTTTAAAGTTTAAAAAAAGCTAATAGGCCTACATTTTGTTCAAAGTTAAAAATATATTCAAAATTTTCTTTCCGCTAATAAATATATATTTGCATAAATAGATACTTGTCTTTTGAAAGATTAAAAATGCCTGAACTGAACCTCTACTGTAGTAGTAATAAATATTTCAGTCATTTTTTTCAGACGGACATATGAGAGGTTTCACCCACTCCTGCACTCCCTCCCAGAACTGAATTCAGTGTTGTCAAGTAGAGGAATATTTTTCGTAAAAAAATGTCCATCGTAAGGGAGATAGAGACAAATGTTCAGCAAAATTACGAAAAATGCTAATTTTAGTTTTCCAGTTTTAAAATAAAAACTTAAAATTAATCTAGTAAAAATTAGTCATGTGTCATTAGCATTGTTTTATTTTCACATTCTACACCCTTTCTTCTTTTCTGTAATTTGTCGATGCTCAACATATATACACTCGTCCATAAGTTAAGGGATTTCCGAGATCCAATACAAAACATTGGGTCACTGCGATAATTTGTTTACTTAACTGTGGAGTGACAACACTGATACACGTGTCAGATAGGTCGGCACCATGCCTGCTGTGTACGATACCGATTAGTGTGACGAACAGTCCGTGTGGGAAGAGGTGTTTAGTAAAGTGTTTCCGACCGCATGTTGTGAGCGTTTGGTTCACAGTGTTCGAGTCGTGGGGAAGCAGGATGGCACAGCGAACACATTTGGATGTCATTACGTGTGGCCAGATCATTGTCAGATTAGAGGCCGGCCAGAGTCAGCGAGAGGTGGGTCAGGTGTTAAATGTCACCAGTAGCGTCATTTCGCGTCTGTGGAGACGATTCCAGGCGGACGGAAACAATCAACAGCAGTGTGGGCAAGGTCAACCACAAGCTACAACCCAGCGCCAGGATCGTTATCTTGCCTTAAATACCCGAAGATGCCCAACCAGCAAAGCACCTGCACTAGCTAGAGACCTCGTCGCAGCCTCTGGGACACACATCTCCCATCAGACTGTGTATCGTTGGCTTCGAGAGGTTGCTCTGAATGCAAGGCAACCCGTCAGATCCATTCCCCTCACACAAAAACACCGCGTGGCTCGTTGAACATGGTGTATTGCCCACCGTAATTGGACCCAGGAACAGTGGGGTAGTGTGCTGTTCACAGATTAGTCTCGGTTTAGCCTGGAGAGTGATTCTTGGCGTCTGTTCATCTGGCGCGCCCCTGGGACACGTTACAACCCTGCAAATATTGTGGAAAGGGACCGATATGGTGGTGCCAGTGTTCTTGTCTGGGGAGGCATCGTGTTAGGAGCAAGTACCCTCTGCATGTGTTTCAACGAGGTACTGTGACGGCTGTGGTCTATGGGGATGATATCCTTCAAAAGTATGCGAGAGTTTTCCGTGTTGCATATGGACCTGGGTTCCGTCTGATGGATGATAATGCCTGACCACACAGGGTTTGACTGGTGGAGGAGTATCTGCAGCATGAGGACATCACGCGTCTGGAGTGGTCAGCTCGCTCACCGGACCTCAATCTGATTGAACATGCATGGGACGCTCTAGGCCAAAGGATTGCAGCCCTAACTCCGCCACCATGGACCATTGTAGACCTCCAAAGGGCACTTGTCCAGCAATGTGATGCGTTACCACAGGAAATGCTGGACTGCCTAATCCACAGTATGGGGAGTTATTGTGCAACATGTTTTGTCATTCGGGGTCACCACACCCCATATTGAATGGTCCTGGCACCGTCCACCACGAAATGTATGCCACCGGCGGAGAGAGACCACACAATGTAAGTGCTGCCCACTGTCAATTTCCGGTTTTACTGTATAACTTGTATCAGTATTACTGTGTCACGAGTCTCAATATTGCCAGGGCACATTTTATTGCACAAATTATCCCAGTGACCCAATGTTTTCTAGTGGATCTTGAAAATCCTTTAACTTATGGACATCAGTGTATTTAGGTTATGGTACTTCTTTAAGGTCCTCCTCAAAACTTATCACTCGCAGAATGTTACAGTGAGCTGCGAGAGCCAAGCAACTCTCATAAACCATGTAGTCAAGTGACCTTCCTGGAACTTTTGTTTGATCTGGATGACTAAAAATAAACTGTGTAGTTAGGGCTGCCCTCTGAGGTAAATATTCAGTCAAATAAGTGGGTAACACTTTATTAAGAAACTTGAACCAAATTAAAGCCCGATTGGGCGCTACAAAGATTGTAGTGCCCCTTGCTTCTGAAATAAAGAGAGGGTGCCTAACCTACAACGTATGAATAACTAGCTTCCTATAACCTTACAAGATGCTCAATTATTCACACTACGATCCAAATTTCAGCCAAACTCTCACGGTCAGTGCCTCGCTTAGCTGAAACTCAGTTCGGTCTGGATAGCTAAAGAGATATAAGTACAGCTCATTTACAATGAAAATATAAATATCTTACTCTGAGACAACAATAGTCAATCTAACAACACTTATTCTTACAGTCGGGTTTTTTAGACCAATAGGACTTTTCCAATGTGTCGGCGAGATTTGAACAGTTTTTCATTTACTATTAATTCTTTATGTTAATATTTTGTATTTAAGTTAAAAGATCAGTATGGTTTAATAGCTCTCTGAAGGCTGCTGATTATGCAAACAAACACTATATGGTTAGTCAGCAGTATCACGGTATGCACTCGATTCAATGTAATAAAAGAAAAATGCACAATTATTACACAATTAATAATCAATAAAAGCGATCCTTGCATGAAATGTAGCAAACTCAGTCTATTATTAAATAAAACACAAACACTTATGTAGGTATATTAATTATAGAAAATATGATTTTAAATTATATATTAATTGCTTTCGAACCACAAAACCCATATCCATTTACAAAATAATGATGTATAAATTCAGAGCACAGGTAAAAGGTAAATTCGAAGTAGTCAATGCCTTCTATTTAATTAATTACAGTTACTTTCCTTGCAATCAGATAATATACTACAGACCAAAGTTATTATTCAATACTGCCATTAACTAATCTTGTGCCAGCAAATAGAAATATAACAAATATGTTCGATATCAAATAAAAAATTAAGTTTGCCTTGCAAACATTACCAATTGCTTACAATACCTTACAATTTGCCTCTTCAGTTTTACTGCAGCACTTCCTGTACAAAACATACACTATATGATCAAAAGAATCCGGACACTCCTACGAAGTAGTATATTCTGCCATTGACGGCACAGTGCAAGCTCATACAAATATAAAAGGATGCAGGAGAGTCCGCAGAGCTCATTGCAAAGCTGAAAACATAAAATGGGAGGAACACGTGAGCTAAATGATTTTTAAAGTGTTGAAGTGATTGGTTGTTTCTGTTGTGGAAAATCTGTTCGTGAAATTTCTGCAATCTTACACGTGCCCCATTCCACCGTAAATGATGTCATTGTGAAGTGGAAACGTGCAGGGGCTATGACTGCTCAACCAAGATCTGGTCGACCACGTTGTCCGACAGGGAGGAGCGCTGAAGAGGTCTATGAAAGAAAACCGTGTGGAATCGGCAGAAAATATTCGTTAAACATTCCAAGATGCCTCCTGATGTAATGTCAGCACAATTAATATTTGTCGGGAGCTCCTAACTATGGGTTTTCATGGCCGAGCAGCAGCATATAAACCGAACATTAGCGCAACCAATGCCAAGNGTCGCTTACAGTGGTGTAAAGCTCAACGACAGTGGAGTCTTGAGCAATGGTGACATGTGTTATTGAGCGATGAATCACGCTACACCATCTGGCAGTCCGATGGGCGGGTCTGGGTGTGGAGAATGCCGGGTGAACGCTACATACCCAACTATTGTGCCAAGTGTGAAGTTTGGTGGTGGAGGCATAATGATTTGGAGCTGTTTTTCGTGGTTTGGGCTCTGCACCCTGGTTCCTGTCAAGGAACTATGAACACAAAGGCCTATCTTGACATTTTAGACAATTCCGTGCAGCCAACATCTGGCAACAGTTTGGTGAGGGCCCATCTTTGTTTCAGCGTGATCGGGCACCCGTCCACACAGCAAAGGCCGTGCACAACTGGTTTGCTGACATGGATGTTGAGGAATTGACTGGCCTGCTCAAAACCCGGACCTTAATCGTATTGAACACCTGTGGGATGAATTGGAACACAGGCTGCAAGCCAGGCCACGCCACCCCGCATCGGTGACAGAACTGACCACTGCTCTTTTGCAAGAATGGCGGGCAATTCCAACTGTAACATTACAAAAATTAGTGGATAGCCTTCCTGATGGAGTAGCAGCTGTTATCGCAGCAAAAGGTGGGCCCACTCCGTATTAATTCCTGACTTGTATGCAGGAAAAGCAAAAGGTACAGGTGTCTGGATACTTTTGATCATATAGTGTAGCTTCGATTAGTGAACCAGTAAATGCTCGAACTGGTGATCTTCAACTGCTTGACAATGGCTTAACCGATCATAAACATTGTTCACGGTGTTGTGTAACCACTTAGGGTGTATTTCCTTTATTTCATGTCTGATCGTAGCTTCCAAATCTTGCAAATTTGTATGTTTGTTTTGATAAACTTAGGACTTTAAATGGCCCCACAGAAAAAAAGTCTAAAGGGCTTAAACCTAGAGAGCGAGCTGGCCACTCGATAGATTCCCTTCTTCCAATCCAACGATATGGAAATATCCCATCTAAGTAATGACGGACATCAAGTCCATATAATGTGGAACCAAACAGATTCATGTGGTAAATCATGGTGATTATTGCGAGGAAATAAAGCTGATGTATCTGGAACAATGCTATTCTGCAAAAGTTTTGAATAAAGATCTGCTGTTAGGTTACCATGGATGAAATACGGATCAATAATATGCTGCCCACATATGCCAACCCAGACGTTACGTTTCTGCGGATACTGGGTATGACATTGTGCCATCCAGTGGGGATTTTTGTCTGACCAATAGCAAGAATTGTGTCTATTTACAAAGCCATTCAGACAGAAGGTGGCCTCATCTGAAAATACTATATTGTTAATGAAATGTTTGTTATTTTGTGACATTTCCATTATTGTTTCACAAAACTGCATTCTTCTGTATGGATCAACATCCGATAACTCTTGCATAAGATGAATCTTATACTGTTTGTATTTGATTTGCTGAAGAATTTTTTAACTACGGATCCTTGACAGATATCGTGATACGAAACCAGCTGTCTTTTGAATATGTTTGTGATTTTCCTGAACATCAATCAAAACTTCTAATGATTTGTTGGGATTTGTTGCCAAAGTTGGACGACCACATTTCGCAGTATTCTTCACATGACCAGTAGTCTATCTCTAAATTGATCACTGTTTTCGTTATCACATATTTTGAGATAGGATTTCGATCTACATGTACATCATTAAATAAGTTACACACATGTTTATGTGGCCGTTGCCTATCACCATATCCAACTATTATTAAAATTTCTATTCTTTCAATTAAATTAACCATCGCNTCACAAAAATTATGTAGGCCTACTAAGAACGAATTATTAACCAATGGGTACTGTTGAGTACAAATGTCATTAACAAAACAAACAGTTGTCTTAACAACAACAGTAAGGCTTATCCTCAATAGCGCGGCCAAGCCTCTGGATCATTAACTGTAATAGTGTAATTAAAAACAAAAATGTTTTTGATCATAATTTTGGACCAGCTTCAAATAATAAAATATTGTTCAGACAAAAGTTGAATAAAATTAATAGAGCCTTTCAAAGATATCTCATTTATCCCCCGCCGACGGGTTGGTCTAGAGGTTAGAGTGCTCGCCTCCTGATCGGGAGGTCCCGGGTTTAAACCCCGGGGCCGGCCGGCTCCTAACCCTGGGTAAAAAGGGTTATCCTATGAGTCTGCCTGTGAAGTACTCCACACTAAGGTATGATCGTAGGCGTGTTCCGGGAGGCATGTTAAAAGCGGGTCCCATCGATAAGTGTTCGATGTAAAAGAACCCACCTCCGGCTATGTGTCGNGTGAGTGGCAAAATTAAATAATCCTGAAGCGTCATTACGACGCGGATGGGGTCTCCATTAGACCTAAGATGTCATAACAGTGGGACCACAATCCAATAGCAAGCATTTCACTCCCCCCCTTCCGTCTAAATTTTTTGGTTATCCATGGAGAACACCTATCATTTTTGTTTTACGCCTATTAAATGTTATCTTTGCCATTACACAAAAAGGCTATCTTGGATTTTTCAAAACAATTATATATTACAACAATAGAGGACCGGTTCCGTACTTTTTACTCATCCTGTATACTAAGCCATGTGAACTTTGTCAAACGATTTTATATTTTTTTAAGTTTTTATACGATTTTATATTAAGACTTTAACAAACTTTAACTCATCATTCATACTACATATGCACATCATTCATGATACTATTTGATTAAAGCTCTGGTAGTTGATGTGGCCCGGACTCAGCCTGCGTACCATTAGTTCTTGGTTGGCCTCAATGCCTCCACGACGTGTTGGTTACCGGCGATCTCCAAACCCATGGAGATAAGTGCGTCGGCACCCTCCCTGATGGGCGAAATACACGTACGTAGGTGGTCCCGTTATTTGACGCTCCGCTTACGACCTAACACAAATCAAAATTGACGCGTTGGTGTGTTAGTGGCGTCTCGAAGTCCTGTACCCTAGTGGAGAGTGGCATTTTGGTGACGACAGCCATGAACGTAGTACGTGTTGCCGTGGCTGGCTGACTGATGCGTGGAACACTGGGTGTTGAAATACTGGTTGATGGTACGCTGGGTGCCGGGACGCTGGATGCTGAAACAGTTGTAGCATTGATGGGCGCTAGTAGAGTGATGATTGAAGGTGTAGTTGCCGTAGGCTCTGGAGGTGGAGCGTAGCTTGTGCATTTTGATTTTTGCTTAGCTACGAACTAGATGTCTTTGTTGCAACTGGTTTGAAGACTATTAGCTGGTTGGTTAAACTTTTGTGAGCTGGCATCTGAAGCAGTGGCTGTAGACTGGATGCTGGCTTCCATGCTGACTGGAATGTCGTTTATTAACCGGTTAATGCCTTCTTCCATAAGGCGCTTGAAGTGTGTGAAGCGATCGTGTATTACTTTTCTTTGTTGGTAGTTGAACGCCGTTAAAGAGATGGCAAGCACGTGGTGGTAGTCGTAGTCGACATTGCAGACGCACTGGGAGAACATATCGACGTTTTCCTCTAACTCGGTGAAGTCGAGCTGGACCGGCCGAGTACTCAACACTTGCGTCTTCTTTTTTGGCATGCTTGCTTGCTGGCTAGTGTGAGAATCCTGCACTCCAGAATTTAGCTGATCTTTTCTGGCTTAATGACTTCTCCACGTCATATTTTACAGCGGAAAGGCTCATCAAAGTACACCAACCCACCACCTTGCCAGATTACTTGGAACCCAAAGTACATAGAATACTTCGTACAGCACTGCGAAGCTGGGAACAGCGGCTACTTGACAGTAGCATTTGCATCGGGACTCCAGCGATAACAGTAAGCACCTCCACCAACATTGTTTCTAGGATAGATGTGAGTATTTCAACAGAGTTACCTAAACTGAGTCTCATCCACCACCCATCACCACGCCAGACCCAAACCAGCTCACATCAGAGCAACACATCACCTCAACTCGAACAACCCAATCGGAGTCAAATCCACCACCAAGCTCCTCAACAGACAATAACCAGCTCACAACAGAGCAATCCAGCCTTCTTCCCACACCTCAAACCAGCACACCATCAATAAGTTCAGTCTCATCATCCAAACCTAAACCTCCAAATAGATATCATGCGTTACATACAGCAGTCGTCAGAGGCATCGGGTTCAACTATAAACATCATGACATCGAGAAGGCTCTGGCAGACAACAATTACGATTTTCATCACTGCGTACGCATTATTTCGAAGAAGACAAATAAATTCCCTACATTCTTCAGGCTCTTCTTCAACTCTCCGAGCTGAAACACTAATCAAGAAATGACTTCCTATTAACGGCAGAAATTATCAGGCAGAATCTTCACATCCTAAAGCGTCTGCAAACGCAAAACAACCGATATCTATTCGATCCCAATCTCCTACACACCCAAATATCACTCCATACATCGACCAAATTCTCAACCTACTACAAAACCTACAATCAGTCATCACCAATTTAACCACCGCAACCACATAAAACAAAAAAATCTAATATTCCAAACTCCAAAAGCCTCACAGAACCAAAATCACTAACCCAACAAAGCACAAACTTCCATTCAAAGTTACGCAGCTCGCCCAATCCTCACCTAGCTCTTCCATGGCCGCCAACTACATCGACCATCAGCACCTCCTCTGGCCAGGTCCCCACTTCAGTGCTGGTGTACACCATCTAAAAAGAGACTGTAATCCATAGGAACTTTTTAACCTCATTTCCGTACATCAGCCAACATCACAGGAGTACGTATTTGAAGAAGAAGAAGAAGCTACAATTGTCGATAGCTTCAATCAACCATCAACAACTACACCAAGGCCAGTTATGACTGAATTTACACAGATATTTAGGCTCTTTCACTATCTTTCAACAAATGTATAAAAGGTGATAACACCAACTAAATCGAGACGGTAGTCTACAGAGACTTATATCATATTGTTGGCATCTTCTTTTCTTTCTCCTCTCTTTACTTAATAAAAATAGAGACTCTAAAATTACTTTTATATGTATACAGGGTGTTCTAGGAGGAATCTGTCACACTCTACGAGTTCGTTCTACCGCCCAAAACGATTATAGTGGTAGCACTTCAATTTATTCAATACTTATTATTAATTTTGTGTTTCATTTTATCTTTATTTATTTCCAGCATTATAAACTGTTTTTGTTTATTAACCTAAAACATTTATTCGTATATTTTAAAACTGAGAGGAGACATTTCCGGGCCTATGTTTACAGGGCGTATTTTATTTGTTATTTGGGATATAGATTACGCTCGTACAGGATGGTACATTCCTCCTGAAACACCTGGTAAAATCATCCTGACCCACATTCAGGACATTCATTCTTATTTCCACTTTGAGCCCTGCCTGAAGTTAAGAAAGATGTTTTATATTCAAGGAAAATGGCCAACCTACTTTATGGTTAGCACGCTTCTAATCAAGTCCTGCAAACCGGGTTCGAAACCCGATCCTGTTACTATTTATATTTGTCCATAAAACCACTAAACAAAAAATATTGGATGTGAAAAGAATATTGACAGTTAGCTACTCGTCCACAAATGATANTTAAACATTTTTATGTGTCTGTGGTGTGTGGTTCTTCGTGTGGCATGAAGAAAAAAATAAACGTTTCTTTAAAGTTAAAATTTAAGCTTTTTATTACTTTGAACAAATTTTAAATATAGGAAACCTAAACGTTCATATGTGGCATTAGAAACAAGAACCATACACCACAAATAATAATAATAAAACGTAATTACTATCTATGTTCGTTGTCTACATGTAACATTCTTTCGATCCCGGGCTGCCGAATTTGATAACAATTGAGGTACGTGACCGCTACCCAAGACCGTGCACAAGTTTTTTTGGGGGAGGGGGATTTAAACTCCCTATCTTCTATTTAAAAAATGGAAGGACAAATATCATATGTGATATGATTACTGTATTTTGTCTACACGAATTGAATCAAGACCTTTTTTTTCTACTTACTTTTACTACTGCTGCTACTAGACATAAGTTAAACTTAATAATTAGTATGTACTTTCTTCATGTTTGAATGTCTGGCTGAGGTTCCCGGTTTCACCTAGGGGTAACGCCTTAGAAAGCTGCCACATCATTTGGATAAGGTCCTTTGGATCTGATCTCGATGTACCAGTTCTGCCAGTTCGTGACTGGATAAATGGG
>KZ869526.1:71860-85086 GCA_003456935.1 Machilis hrabei | reverse complement strand
CTAAATATCTAAAATCAAATTCTAGTATTAAGTCATTTAAAAGAGAACTAACAACATTTTTGATTAGCAAGTGCTTATATAGCATAAATGAATTATAAATGATATTAGGTGATAATTATTAGATATATTGTTATGGTTAATCTAATATAACAATACATGCAGTGGGAAACAATGCTCCATAAAGTCACCTGTGTATAAGTACAAATAGAAGGTTGAGAATTACGTTAATCTATGCTATTTTGACAATTTGCAAATGGCTCGACAAACAATCGTGGACTGGTCCAGTTTTTGTCGTGATGTGTGTGAGGATTGGGTTCTTAGGAATTCTAAGTNGTGTGCAGGTGAGGGGTTGATGGTAGAGATTGATGAGGCCAAATTTGGGAAGCAAAAGTACAATCGCTGGCGGAAGATTGAAGGACGGTGGGTGTTTGGTGGTGTTGAGAGGAACAGCGGTAAAATATTCTTGGTGCCCGTTGCTACTCGTGATGCCAAAATGCTGGTTGGCTTCATAAAGCAATTCATTCGCCCAGGTACGACAATCAGCAGCAACAAATGGAGAACGTATAATCGTCTTCACAGAGAGGATTATCGGCATCTTCCCATGAACCACTCCCTGCATTTCAAAGATCCTGGCACAGGGGCTCACACGAAGAACGTGCATGACGCGACATACGATACAGTATTCCCCGCTTTGGTCGGAAGACATTGCTACCATCGGGACCCTATGCATGCCTTCTTCACGGCAGCTGGAGCACTGTGTCCACCCTAGACAGAATGAAGTGGGAACGTTACAGGTATGTCAATTTCATTCCGTTCTGTACATTGCATTTTGTGTAGGCTGCAGCTGATAAAGGTTGCACGGGGTCCAGGAGCAGAACCCCTGGTGGGAGTGCGGGGACAATGCACCCGCTCTTGAAAAATAAAATATACCAACTTATTATCATTAANATTCTTTCTTGGACAGCTGAGTAGGTACAGCATGTGCTGTATTAATTGGAAATGCATAAATTGTATGGTATCCAGGGGCGTTGGCCCATGTATTATTGCACCATGGTTTTTCACCTTATTATTACACATGCACTGCTGTGTACCCTTNTTTTACATGTTTTGCAAGTCCACAATTGACATTATTTACTCTTCTTACTACTCCACCTATCACCCTATTTGCTCACACTGTCCCATTAGAGTGTAGGTTAAGGGGAGGGTGGATAGAAAGAGTAATAAGTGGTGGCTTCCTTAACTAGCAAAACATATTAAACTATTGTGCATTTGTAATAATTGGGTGATAAACCTACTTTTGAAGGTATGCCATGTCCCTCGTCTAGATTTTTACCGTCTTGCAAATTTTTTTTAACAGGGTAATTTGTATAATCTTTGATCAAATCAAGTCACTAATGGCTCTTTTAGTTAAGACAATTAAGGTGTAATGTTTCCTGATGATTATTAGTCAGCTAAGGGCTTTAATAAGACCAGAATGAGCTGTCTAGAATACATTAAATTTCATTGTTCACATGTAAGAGGTATTTTCCATAGATTTGCTGCAGACTTCATTATGTCAAATGATGCATCATCGGGTACCAGAATGTACCCGATTACATTTTACCTACCTTTTTTTACACAAAAAAATACATTATGTAAGGGTTTCTGGAATGGAATATTCTGATAAGTACTGTCAAGTGAAGCATCAATAAAATTAAAATACCAACTGGCTTTTCCCTGTTTACCAATCTGCCAGTNTCGCTGTAAATGCAATATACAAAATCACTTTTACCCAGAAGTTGAACACTGTCTTCTTGATATGCCCAGTTACAATACTGTGCATTAGGTGGTATCAGCAATGCAAAATTGGAGCATAATGACGTGTTTAAAAGTGCATATCACTTGAAGAACCTGTCACTGTGATTTGTATTGCTGTGTGAAGCACACCTCCTTCATATAGTACAAATGAAGCACTGAATGTAGGATGATATACCCATTAATATGCTAGAAGAGCTTTTGGAAGACTGGAGATAAGACAGAGGAGCCTAATGGCATAGAGTTAGTTCAAGTGTGGTGTGTTGTTAATGGCATTGATGATGTCGTGGAGTGCGATGATTCAGTTTGCTGTGTGTGACCTTTAGTTTGAGTTTGGCTTACAAGAAAACATCATACAGTTTAACACAGTACAAACATTGGATCCCCAACAAGTGGAACAGAGTATTGTTCTTAAGAGTTGGACATTAGCACAGGAAACTCTAGGATCATGAAACTTTTTCTCTCATGTTTAGGAATGGCACACATTTTAAAGAGGTTCTATGGTATGGTTTGGCTTTATTGTGGGATGTCTCATGCATCTCTTTTTCATCCAAAATAGCAAGTTAACTGACATNGCATTGCCTCCTATTGATGGATGTATATTATTGATTATTTACAGCGTACAATCGTAAAAACATAAAACTGGTACGTAACAATTTTATTAAAACTTAATGTTCGAAGAATAAAACATTCTTTTCTTATGATGCATTAAAATGTACAGATAAAAATGACAACAATGTGATTTTAACCTTACTTTAATGCTTTTATGATTGCAAGCTGTGAATAATCAATAATACTCCAATTATTTGTTATTATACATGCTGTACACTGTAAATACTGCGTTTGCGTCACTGTTTGTTTTTCTGTACACTAACTGGATTATATACATTTGAGTACGTAGCTAGCAGATGTGTAGTGAATACTTTCCTGAGTCTTTAGATCAGTGTATTTAGAAATTACAAACAATAGACATTGGCCAAACCTATATAATTTGCATTGGGCTGGCTTCGATTAACATATGTTGGTCCATGCTGGCCTTTTACCATATGAAGTGGGATTGAGGAGTGAAATGTCCCCCCCTCCCCCTCCAATATGTTGTTATGGACTGTTTACATGGCAGTGGCATGGTGAATATCTGTTTCTTTTGTTTTCAGATGACATTGTGTCCCAGAGTTCAGATCCAGCCATTGTTAAACAAGCATATGGAGGGCTCTTGCTGACATTAGTTGGAGCAGCAAGATATGATGTTAGTGTTTCATCATTCTCAAACTTTTTGGCAGACCTCCAGTTGGATGCAGAACGAAGAAAACTCATTATAGAACTGTACCAAGGTTGTATGTTGCAGCTTCAGTCTAAGCTAGGTCAAGTGGGAACTCATCATCCTCATGTAGTGGATGTGAATTGGTGTCTGGATTATTATATAAAGGTAATCTATCATTTGTGTTTCCCAAAAGTTGGGAGCCACCTTATAACAAATACCCTTTTCTATTAATATATACCGCAGCTAGGTTCAATGGTGACCAGGCACAGTCCTCTCTATTAAGAAAGCAGACAACAAAGCTTGAATTCAGTTAGAATAATTATTTATTAACATAGGCCTAACTACTATACAAAATTACATACCAGCCCCCATAAAGTGCATATCCCACCCCAACATCAATCACATCCCCTTAAAAACCTCTATGTAATAGTCAATTTATTTAAAGTCCGGTGGAATTACTACCATGCAAAATTAATTCAGGCCTGATTAAACTGTATAACACTCCACTGTTTCAAATGGAACAAGTTCAGTCATTTCGAAAACTTTTGCCTTTTAAATATTCCTCTCGAGCTCGGGTAAATAACTTATTAATGGTTGGATCTTACTGGTTTTGCAGCAGAAGTTGAGTTCTGTAGTATTCTGAAGCTATTCGAATTGCTTATTTCACAAACAATTAATTATGCATTTCAAATATGGTGAGTAATGAAAGCCAGTTGAAATTGATTGGAATTTGGCTATTCATTCTAAAGTAGGCTTATCGGGAACTAAAATGGTGCGACTACCCACCTTGAGTTAATTTAGCCGTCTCTTTTTTTATCTTTCCAACTCAGTCTGATTGTCAAAATCGTCCCCATTGTTGCTTCGTTGAAACACGCCAAAGGTTTTAATCACATGTCTTTCACTTCGGCTGATCCGGGCATCTGGCGGCAAACTAATCACTCCCCCTTCTCATTGCGTGGAAAAATTTAGTTCGAAGTTGAAATTTATAATTACTTGTTTTCTTCCTTCCTTTTTGTTCCATAATTAATGTTCGTTTGTTATGTGCACTTTTCGATGAACAATTCTGCTAACTTCGTCCTATATTTTTGAATAATAAATAGTCCATTTGCCGTCCTTGATATCACTACGCCCAGCTGGTAAAGTTAAAGTTTCTCAGGCAACAAATACAGAATACAAATGAAAGAGAAATGACGTCTCCGCTTCACACGAATTTCGTTTTTCAAATAAAATTTAAATATGACTCTTCCGTGAATATTACTGAGGTTTAACCTTTCTAAATCACCTGCTTATTAAAATTAAGCATTCTAAACCTGTAAATATAACATTACATTATACCTGTGACAAGTTTAGTAACTTAAACTCTTGTTATAAAGTTCTGTAGCATTAAGTATTTATCAGATAGAGGTCCTTCAAATTGATTATTGGTAGTGTACCTATGTCGGAGGTCTGATTCAAAAAGTGAACGACCATACTTTTTTTCTTTTAAAGCAGCAGGCGCTTGGACCTTCACGTGCATTCGTGAATTATGCTTCCCTCTAGGACAGCTCAGCCCTGGCAATCAGACTGCCAACTTTATACTTAAAAAAATCGGAAGGTTTTAATGCCCGGAAGGAGGGGGATACACTTTTTGATTTAATTTTACTAATATATATGCCCTTCCAGAACATATTGAATACAAATTTTAACAAACTAGGTTTAACATTACAGAATACTTGCATGTCATGATTACACTTTTGATTCCATAGATGCCTTCTTTAGTGATGCTGCTGAGGGATTTATGNTTAACAATAAATGAGGTGAGCATACATTCAGCACATATAACATTAAAGTCCTCACTATCACCCGGTTTCAAAAATAAATTTCCTATTTTGTGTTTTTTTCCATACATGCAACATAATCTTTGCAGCCTTATTTATGTCCGTCCTACCTCCGTGTGCAATATTTAGGTTGCATTGACCCACAGAAAAAAAGGAATTTGAATCGCTTTTTCTAGACTTTAATATGAATAGACATTCCTTAGTATATCAATCCAAAAACACTTCATTATAATTTTTTGACACTTTTTTGCTTAGTGGCATTGTATAACAGAAAAATAAACTCCACAAATTAACACAATTTCTGAAGTCTGAACACGTGAAAACAACCTGACCAATTCTCCTTTGTCATCTGACTGACTCGTCTCCCACTCATTGACATAGACGGTTTGAAATGCACGGGAGTCCACAAGCCCTCAGACATTGCCTCCTGCCAATTCACTTGCATTGAAACCTGACCTTAAACTTTTTATTTTTGCCTATGCAGAACAAGGAAGTTGGCGCTTCTTCATCACGTTCAGTAGCTCTGCATAATTGCCGCTGGGCTTGGATTCTACAACAGGAACATGCAACCTTGAGCACATGTACGGCCTGTGCGNCATCANAAATCATTCAGAACTCTCTAGCGTCTTCAGAAGCAAGAAATTTAAAGGCGAAAGCAAAAAAACTCTTTAATACTCAAATCACGAAATACACCAAGTTTAATACAATCCTACCTCAATTTTCTCTTGTGTGTTTATTTATAATTTTAATAAAAAGAGTAAAACATTCCAATTTTGTCTCAGGCACAATAGAAATCGTACAAAAACACANTATGTTGTAACATCGTACAACTTGCTTTAAAATTGCACATTGTATGACAAAATCAGGAGAGTTGGCTGGTATGCAAATGGTGATTGAGAAAGTACATTCTGGCATTCAGGATAACCGTAGAATAACAATTAAAGTGCTCTCCGGTGAGTGGGGTATTGTGTTTGGTTTGGTACAGTCCATTCTGGCAGAAGATTTTTGGGGGGTGTTATGATATCCCACTGCAACATGACACGATCATATATTGCTAACCCAATGTATTTTATTGTCTAAAGGAAAACTTGGAGTGAAAGTCTCACTTTGAAAGAAAACTGGTCGGTCTCTATTAATCANTTGGGCTAGAGATTAGGTTGTGTGACAACGACCTGCCACAGCAGTATATGACTATTAACTCTGTTAACAGTAGAGTGAGTGATCTTCAGATNCAACAGTCAAAATTAAAGCATGTTTAGAAAATCCATAAAGTTGTACAATAAATAGAGCAGCAAGGTGAGAGAAATGCTTACTATAGGACTGGTAGTGTTGAAAATGTGCATCTATAAACATTCAGAGGACAAACAGGATTCCACCAAAAACTGTATTTTTGTCGAAGGGTTGGAAAATGAAATGGTAAGGGAATCAAATTTAACTTCTATGGAATACAGTTGGAATGCATATCACCTGTTACTTCAATAAAACAAATCCCAATAACAGCAAATGTTTGTTCTATTGCTGGTCAAGACTTACAAGGGGAGGTCAAGGTGATATCATGAAGGATTTGGCTCAATTTTTTTTAAGGAAGTCTCTGATAAAAATAGAAAGATATGCATTTGAACGTTACATTGAGTGGGCCTGGGTCATCCCAAAATTAATTATTGAAAATTGCACCCGAGTGGTTCTGATGCGCCGCAGCCCGTCAAACGGCATACCAACTGTACGTTTAGAACGAAGGATTATGAGAAGTGGTGGCCCATTGGTAAGGCGGCCGATTCCTACTCCAACGATCGGGATTCAATGCTCCGTCAATCCACTTTTGTTTATTATGTTTTTCACAGAAGTAACAAATAACTAATATGATTATTTTGTTTACCTTAAGAAGATTATTTACATGTTAATTTCGTTTTTTGTTTCTTTGTACAATTTAAAAAATGTTTTATAATTATTTATTTTGATTTTGTTGATATATTTTGTAATGTTTACAAAGTTTGAAAAGGAAAACAAAAGTAATAAGTAAGAAATATATAAATAAAATGAAAATGAGTACTATTAAAACATGTTTTTAAACTGCCCAAAGAAAAAATAAATAAATTAACATGTAAATAATCTTAAGGTAAACAAAATAATTATTTTAGTTATTTATAATTTTGGTGAAAAAACATAAACAAAAAAGTGGATTGATGGAGCACTGAACCCTGATCAGCCGCCTTACCAATGGGCTACCACTTTTCACATTCCTTAGTTCTAAATGTACGGTTGATATGCCGTCTGGCGCACAGCAGCGCGTCGGAGCCATTCGGGCGCAATTATCGATATTTTGGGATAATAAAGGCGCATTCAAAGTAACGCTCAAACAGATGTCTTTATTTTCATCAGAGTCCCTAAATAAAAAATAGCCAAATCCCCAATAATGTTATAGTTACCTCCCCTTGTTAGTAAGATGCCAGTCATTTTTTAAAGTGGTGTGCCATACTCTGTAGTCTGTACACTAAATTGCACTATCTGTATTGAGCCCATACCTGCAATTCTCTCCTTAATCTATTATACCAGAGATAGGCTAGGATGAACAGACTGGCCTGCAGGAAGTCTTGATTTTTGACCATGTAATTTCACTAATTTAAATGTCCTTTTAATCACTCTAATTTTCTATTTTCCAGAGCAAGAACGTAGAGAACCTTTCATCATTCTTGTATTTGATCGACCTCAAGACTGAAAATAGTGCCGCTAAGAAAGAAGATCATGTAAAGTTTGTGTGTAATTTAGTCGAGCTGCAAGACTTGGTGGGCAAATTAAGAGACGCGGCCAAATGTGTTGAACGTGTCGCACATACGTAAATGTGGTGTGGATATTATTAATAATTTTGTGTAATAATTACAGAGTTACATCTTATTTTGTAATATATACTGTACATATAGGTATAATATAAAACATAATCAGTTTGTTGATTTGTTTTATTGCTACCTGCTTCATGTTTTGTTTATCACTTAAAGTTGCACCTAAGTTATCAAAGAATTGAAAGTAGCAGCTTTTCACATAATTGTCAAATGTTGTGGGTGACTGCATACCAAACTGAAACCAGGTATAAAAGAAAAANAAATGACAAGGGCACAACTGTAGTTTCCAGAAGCGCATCATAATGTCTAGCGTTATGTCCCATTATTGCTCCAAAAAATCCCAGCACTTTGTGCTAACTTGTGTTAAAATTCAATAAGTTTGGCTATGCAGAAACCAGCCACTAGAAGTTAGCAGCAGGTAATTTGGATTAAGACAAATGGTTTTGAAAAATCCTCTCCATTCTTCTCTCACCCAGAGGTCTTGAAATCATTGTCACAATATAAATATGTCAATGCTGGATTTTTATATTTCACTTTATTTTGAAAAGAAATTTGACAAAAGTTTTAAACAAAAGCTAGAATTTATTTACTCTTTCATTAGACCTTAAAAACAAAGTGAGAACTATCACTAGATATTTTTGGTAGTCAGTACTAGAATCAAACTTTCTAATCTGAATGTTATGTGGCAGTTAACACTAAACAGATGCAATTTGTGCTTCAGTTATCAGATCTTAGTTCTGAAAATTGAAGGTTTAAGTTGTGTGCAATGAAAATATGATGGATAACGCAAGAGAGAATTATTGAAATATTTACCTGAATGATTTTTACGAGATTTGATTGCCCAGTCATATCTGAGCTGAATAGGTCCATATAGTGTGGCTGTGTAAACAAAATGTCTCCTTACATTGGCAGGCATTGCAGAAAAATAATACAACCAACCAATGTGACGACTCAGGCCTCTGTTGTACATTTTCTCTAATGTAGATCAATAAATATTTAGCTAAATATGAGGGGAAGTACAAAAATAAGGTTCCCACCTTCAGTACTTTCTTAATAATCTAGTTTAACCCAAATATTACACGTGTCTTTTGACATAATCGCCGAAAGAGCACGAAAAGAAAAATTAATTGTCGGTTTATATTTTCATATTTCAAGAGAGGGAACACAAAGTAGCAATTTCTTAGATAGTTGATATAAGAGTCGCTGGGTTAAAACTCTTAGGTATGAAAGCTCGTTTTCCATAAAACCGTTATTAAAGGTATCATCATCCCTTGACGTGTTAGCAGAATTAAAGTGCGAAAAACGCGTTGCTCCAGTTAACTGACTAAATAGATAGTGTTTACACTGTTTTTCTCGCAGACCCAAATGTTAACTCACCAGTATTATCTGATATTAGATGAAGTTGTGCCATATTAATCTAACCATTGTCCTCCATAGAACCAATTATGTTTTAGTTATTGTTACACAAAATATTTCTCGTAACGCGTTTTTCGCACGTTAACCCATGATGACTCTCTGACTAGCAAACGCTTAAGATTGCCAGAATCACTACATTAACCTTGTAATTACAGAGAATGACACACTGGAAAGCGAGTATCTAGACCCGTATTCGGGTCAAAAAGACTCTTCAGTGACAAGTATAGCCATTATTATTTAAGCAATGTTGAAAAATTTGTTGTACTAACGAGGTATATTTACTGTGATATAAAACGAAATTAGTTTGTACATTTCTTTCTCATTTTTCGATACGACAAACAACAAAATCAGACCAAGCAATGGAATTCGAGTGTTCATAAGTTCTAATCAATAGGGAGTTATATTTTTTTTAACTTTAATGGTAAAAATAAAACTGTCCATGTGTAACTGTTGGATTTCAAAACATCTCTCTTAAGATGGGTAGAAAACAATCTTTATGAAGTGTGAATGTCAAAACGAATAATGAATATGAATTTACAATATGGAAGTATTTTCTGAAATTGTCTCCAAAAATTCCATAACACTTGTGTCACATCATACGCATGTCAATCTGCTAATGTAAGCTTTGCCCAGAAAGTGGCGATAGCACACAACTGGGGGTAGCCTACATGAATGGAATAAAGAAAGGGATAAATGTTGTTTTATGATTTTAAGACCAAAAAAGTTTTCAGTTTAAAAAATATAATTTTTTATACACTACGTTATATATTGTTACATAGAAGTAAATTCTGTACTAATTATCATATTGAGAAAAAATTGTTACAGCATTTGTAAAATTACTTGTCAAAAAGTATACAGTGTGAACTTAAAAACATTTATGATTAACAACAATTGTCATTCAGAGCGAAACATTAGATCTTGACAGTCAATGAAAGAACAAAAATACCATCAATATCTTTTCAAACTAAGCACACTGTGTAATTAAATCACAGGTCCAACTGTGGAAAAATGTATTTTTAGGAATTGTAATTTAAAACATGTTTCACCTTGCAACACTACTAGAATAATTCAGTAGTGTGGGATGGAGTACCGATAGTACATTTTTTCTATTTCAATTCCCCGTCCCATTATGGGAAGGTTCCTTGACACGTGGATCTACCAAATCTGGCAATAGGAATTTGTGGTAGAACTCATTTAGCTTCCCTACCATTTTCTACTCCCAGAAGACATCATATCATTTCTTTCGATCCTCTCTGTTGACATTCCATGAGGTGTCCAAACAGCGAAAATACAATAACTTTTCTTAGTTATATGGAGTTGTCCTTGAATTTGGTAATAATAATCGTGATTTTCTTTTAGGTGCACCACATACTGTTNTCAACGGAAAGATACTTTATTTTGCCCTCCAGGCCGCTTGCACCAGGGTAAGAAGCTGTGCACTTGCAGGGCATTTCACTTCTACATTACCATCCAAACCCAAAGTGTTCTCGGGTGTGCTGCTAGGAAAGCCAAGTCTTCATTAACAAAAAGACCACAAGGTTGAATCTTTTCTTCCAGTTCGTTTTTAAGTCCATATCTGGTTGCAGCATTTCCTGTAAAAGTGTTATACAGTAAATACTGGACCATTTTTGCCCTTGGCATATATTTCTTCATCTTGCATATCTTTCCAAATTGTGATGCAGCGAGACGATCCCTTCTTTCAGCTCTCCATATTTCACAATGGCTTTGTTCTCTTGTGTTTTCTTCAAGACGCTTATGATTCTTATCGTCTAACTTCAGTCTCTTCAGGAAGTCGTCGCACAACTTTTTCAACTCCTCAGGGTTCTTGTCAAGAGCCGGCATTTGTTCCTCAACATTGCCTTAGTGTTCAATATCCTTTGTTGCTTTCTTTTAGGTTCTTGCAGTACCAGTCTGTGTCTTTCACTTAAACATCTGTTTAGCTTCCTCAACTTCAATTTTTTGTTTAACTTCCAAGGCTGTTGTTTGGCGTCAAAACTTTGTGTAATAAGCNATGAACTTCCTCTCTCTCATTTGTCGATATCGCAGACAGTTCGCTTTGAACACTATAACTATTTCTGAGTGCAAACTTAACTCTTTTACCTCCCAATGAATTTACAGAATATGGCATTGTAAATCTAGGCATAGTTGGTGGTGACATTNTGAAGAAGACTCTCAGAATGGAGTGCCAGCATATTGCAGGCTGTCATTACATCATCCCACAGTCCACACAGATGTAGATCTTCAACTAGAGGAATATCACCTGCCTGTGGACAAGGACAAAAGTACTGCTGGCATTTCGAATGGTCGCCAAAGACATGTTTGGTCCATTTTTAATGTCGAAGTTTTGCTACTCGAATGTCAAACTCTTCCACTTCACTGTTTTTGTAGTGCTTTATGGCACCAGTGACAACACAATGCAATCACATCAGATTGGATGTCAGTGCATTTTGCAAAACCCCCACAACCAGACCCCTTTCATTCTTCCGTTTGGCAGCACTTTCCCTCATTAGTCGTGATTACTGCACTCTATTTTCTTTACAAGTTGTCGAGGCTCATACGGTTGAAGTTCATTTATTCTTTTTGTAACATNGCTGTCTCCATCACCTGTAACAACAAAATAGTANTTAAATTCATATTTCGTTTTTCAGTGACAAGGTAGCCACTGACTTCTTGAAATCCACTTAATTTGGCAGTTTTGTTTGTGTGAATTGTATATCAGAAAATTTTGCTTTTGTAATAGGGATTTAATTTTTCTACACAGCTGAATAAGGAGGCAAACCTTCCAGATGTTCTGTATTAGTCTAAGAAAAGCTCATTTGTGTATGATTTCAACTGTTTGGACAGTAAGGTTATTATAACTATTGGTGTTCATTTATATTATAATTATACAATATATTTCAAATGACACTGGTCCCACGCTTCTACTACCTGGATACTCGAGTTTGAGCTCCTATAGATTGAGAACGGCTAGGCCAATATATTAATTTTTTCCCACCAGAATTTTTCAGATTGTATATACATTTCAGGAATTGCCAAAAAATGTTTTCAGATTTTTTTTTTCGAAATGTTATTTAGACCGAAACAAAAAAAATACTATTTTTTAAGCCCTCCCGTACAGATCCTCAAGTTAAAGCCCCTGTANAAGCAGTTTACCACGCTGACCAGTATTGCGATGTTACCGCGTTCGGCCCCTTTCCTGCCCTTAAACAAGGCAAAGTAGCCATGTGGGGCAAGGCTAGGTCCAGTGAATGTGGCAACAGTGCAATAGTAGTCAGCATGGTAAATGGCACTGCACTTGCTTTGGAGTTCCATTTACTTTTCTTTAAAATAAATTTAAATTCACACAGCACCTACTTACACATTTCATACTCAGGTTTTTAAAATCACACAATCGAAACATTTAAAACGATCCTAAGTGNGTCTTAACACACCTTCCTTCAGCGGCGAAAGCGCCAATTTACGTTTAAAACAAGAACTTCTTTTAGTTTTCAATAAAACTATTTGAAATGTTAGTCGTACAGTCACCACCAGATTTGCAGTGCGTTATACAATTTGGTTGCAAACGGACTGTCCGTTCTCATTCTACAGGGGATATCGGTACGGGAGGGCCTAAAAAAGTGGTAGTGTTTACGATTCGGCCTAGATAAAATAAAAAAAAATAGTTTTGGGCAATTCCTGAAATCTGCATACAAGCCGAGAAATTGTGGTGGGAAAAAAAATAAAATTGGACTAACCGTTCTCAATATATAGGAGTTCAAACTTGAGTACCCATAATCTTGAATCCGATAGTAGGTGTCGTGGTACCAGTCCGGAATATTTTGGGAACCACCTCGTAAGTGAAGAGGGTTGTTAAACTGGAAACTCAGTTCATATGCTAGCAATATCATAGGGAAGACAAGTTGACAGGTTAATTTATTCTAATGCACAAAAGTCTAATGCTGTGTACAGACTTGATAACAAATGACAAATGAGGCAGACTGAGGCCACACAAGGTGGTCAGTCAGGGCTTTGGACCAAGGCGTGGCAAATGCTTCAAACGGCCTCTGTTCGGCATTTGTGAGCAATCCGCCGGCTGTTGGTAAAGCAAAGGAAAATCGTGCT
>KZ869526.1:53062-70066 GCA_003456935.1 Machilis hrabei | reverse complement strand
ATCCAATAAACAACCTGAGATTAAACTGTGTTACTTATTTACTCCATGTCCGGTCTGTTCGACGTACTATCTTTGTTTAAGGTGTCACAATCTGGTAAAGAATTAGCTTCCTCTGGATGGGAGATCTCGCCGCTTGTGTAATGTATTGTTTATTTACAGTTAGGATCTGTAGCCGTTAACGTAAATCTGGGGTTTACGTCTTGTGGGCATCCCTCCTATGGCGCTTTATACCGAGCATTTTGTATTCAAACTTTAGTTGTCTATTTTGTTAAAAATCCTACATGGAACCAAGTGCAGTTCACATCTTGATAAACTGTGGTTGGCTTACGGCTTTTGTAAGACGTGAGTCAATTACCTTTTATTAAGACCTGATCGGTTAATGCTCGTAGTTCTATGAGGCAGCGACTCGAGGGGTGNGACAACATTTAGCACTTGAATTGCACAAATACATTCATTGGTTGTATCAACCAATGTGCGTAAGGCAGCTGCAGACTCCTGTTGGAGTTTAGGCTGGGTAAATAGTTTGTCTAGTAACACATTTACAATTGCATGCATATTTTGATAATGATTTATTAACATTTCCCAAGCCTCGCTGTAATTAGCATCGGTCACATGAATTGATTGTAGTAAGAGAGCTGCTTCGCCACGTAACGAGGCCTTCAGGTAGTGTAATTTTTGCGCANCACTCAATGATTTGTTACTGTTAACACTTGCCACAAACAAATCTTTAAATAACAACCATTCTGTGAGAATGGAAGTTCAAGCTTAGGTAGCCTCATTTCCGCACTCGAATGTATTGGTTTAGCCTCGAGTCCTGACGTCGAAATTGTAAGATCAATAATTTGTTCTTTCAAATCACAGATTTGTATTCTCGATCTCACTGAATACTTCTTCATGGGGCACTAAAGATTCGTCGTCACACAAACCAGAGATTTCCTGCTGCAACTGATCACTCTCCATTTCAAGTGTGTTCAGTCTGTCCATTAAAACGTGAATTCTCGTTTTTGTTAATGGCTCAGTCTCATTTATCAACGGTCGTTTGAATACGTGTAATCATTCCCCGAAGAGTTCTACGACGACTCATAAGTGCTTCCATTTCATTCACGAAACACACAGTTCACTGGAAGAACCAAAACGTTAGCACTAAATAGCTGTTCACGAATCCCAGTTCACAAACCACACTGTTCACAACTTAGCATCAAATCACTTCACTTCTTCCCCCACTTAAAAAATGTTTTAACCTTATTAAAATCAATTAAAAAACGCACGTAAATATAACTGGTGTACTGTTCCGTGGTTCAAGAGGTACTGTTGGATTCAGGGGTTTCAAACAGGTAGCTGGTTTGAAACGAAGGCAGTGTTGTCGGATTTTAGTGGAAAAATGGTGAAAAGTTGGTGAGGAAATGGGGAATTTCTGAATGGGTTTTGAAAAATAACTAAAATAGGTTTAATTCGGATGTGGGATCAAAAACGTCCGGCGGTAGATTTGGGGGTTTGGGCCATATGAAATCTTGGAATTTTTCAATTTTTGGAACATAAAAGTGTTTCCACCTAGGGTCTAGGTTTCCTTGTTCTCTATTTAAGCAGTTTTTAGTTTGCCAAATTTCTATTGTTTCGTACGTATTTCTTCTTATGTGTGTGTTAGCGTTTTTGACGATTCTGCTATTTTCCCAATCTGGNGTGTGTCCTGTTTCTGTAGTGTGTTCAGATAGGCCTGTGCTGCATTTTCTCTGGTTTACATCTGACATGTTCTTTAATTCGAATTTCCAAATTTCTCTTAGTTTGGCCGATGTATGTGGCTTGGCACATACAATCGACCCTGTAGATCCCACTTTTGCAATTATTGTTCTCTTTACCTTTAAAGTCGTTAAAAATTTCTTGTCAATTTTGCTGGAGGTTTGTCTGAAGCTATCAAATCATGTTTCTTGAGAAGTCTGTTCAGTTTGTGCGATATCAGAGGGTGGAATGGCATGCTGATGAATTTATTGGTTTTTGAGATTTCTGTTTGTCTTGTTTTCTTTCTGGATTTGTCTATGGTACTTAGTTATCATTTCCGCTTTGTAACCGTTTTTTACGGCTGCCTGTTTTAGATGTTCCATTTCTGTTTGTAAGGCTGTTTGATTAGAACATAGGTTAACTGCTCTCCAGACGAAATTTTTCCATGTATTGAACTTGTGTGTGTTGGCATGTGCAGAGTCTTTCGGAATGTAGACATCATTATTAGTGGGTTTCCGGTATACTGTTGTTTCCAGGTATGGGTTTGTGGTTCTTTTAAGGAGGATGTCTAGGAAGGGTAGTTTTTGGTCTACAGTATTTCTTTTTCTACTGTGAAATTATTGTTCTGGTGCATGTTGTTTAGTTCCTTCAGAAAATCGTCGAATTGTTGGTTTGTTTTATCCCATATTATCAGTGTGTCATCTACATATCTGGTGTAGAATTTTGGTTTGTGACGGGTGTTGATGAGGAGTTCCGATTCTAGCTTTTCTAGGAGGATGTTGGCTAATATCCTTGATAGGGGAGATCCCATAGGGAGGCCTTTTTCTTGTTCGTAGAGTTTGCCTTCATAAACGAAAACCATATTATTCAATCAAATTTGGACTCCTTGTATGATCTCGTTAACTAGGATCGGGTTGACTCGTCTCATGTTCAACCTCTGTTCAAGTGCTACGTATGCTTCTTGCGTTGGTATATTGGTGTACAGCGAAGTATGTCACAGCTGTACAAGGTATCTGTAGGGTCAATAGATGTTTTCAATTTTTCTATTAGTTCTGTGGAGTTTTAAAGTGTACTCTCTTTCTTGTCACTGTACATGTTAATCAGATTGGCCAGATATCTGGTTAATTTCTGCATAGCACAACCAATCCAGNAAGTTTAATGGCCATTCTTCCTTGGCCAAATATAAATGACGTGTTGATGGACATCAAGCTTGATTTTGTTTGGTGAAATGCAAGTCTTGGTTAAATCAGTTTTAAACAACAATTCTGTGACCAGTGATTTTTATATAATTGAAAAGTTGATATTATAAGCTTTAAAAAGAGACATGACAATTCTTTAAATACATTATTAAAAGAGGCAGTAATCACACCTGTTCTGGGATACCTTTTCAACCCTCCCAGGGATCATATTATAGAACTGTGTATTTAGAGTAAGACTTGGCAGAAACTGGAAAATAATTTTAGAATAAAGTCTACCATACCAGCCCCAGTGTAGTGAAAAGTAAAACAACATTTTTGGAGTGCAACTGCCATTTTATTAACAAAGAAACAGCAGCCAACTACACATAAAAATATCTGCATTTTCATCAAGCTTAACGTGATATGTACAGCATAGATCATTTTATTAAATTGTTCTTTCAATTAAAAATCTTTTAACCAAATGAATAGTCTTCTAATCTTCTTTACAACAATTAACACGATTTCCATTATTAATGAATGCAGGTCACAGTTTCCACTTCACAGTTGGTATCAAAATATAGACCTCAAAAGACTAGAAAATTTTTTAAACTCAAAATTTCTGTACAACCCGTCTCAGCCCCGAGACAGAAGAGGCAATTCTCACACTTGCTTCAATTATCACTGAAATATAGTTTCATCAACAAAGATCTGTTGAGTATGCCACGACAACAGTAAAAATGGTTGATTAATAATATATATATATTTCCGTCTATATATTTAAGTGTAACAGTCTAATAGGGAATGAATGCAGCAACTGTCATGCATAACTTTTGCTATAGCAAGGTATAAATCACAGCTAAGAATTATTACCTTCTAATAACTAGTCATAATTGTGTAAAAACTAACAGAAGGCAACAATGACAGAGGTATCAACCATCACCATATTTTTGTTACATTTTATGAACTCTGAGACTGCTGTGTCGATGCTGACATTGATGGCGTCAAACTCACATTTGATCGAGACATGCCGTTTTCTGCAGCTTCGGGCATTCCATTCACCGGTAATGAAGCGAGAGACATTGTTGTGTTCAGATCTTTTGACGACGTGTTGTTATTACTACTGCCTGTCGATGATGCACCTGTGGTTACAGGAGATGGCGGAAAAGTTCTATTGCTTTTATCTAAGTCTTTAACAGGCTTTGAAACACAATTNACTTTACCTGGGGAAGGTGCACCTGAAGACTTTGCATTCTGCTTGTCAGTTACACTTTCAGGTCGTTTCACACTGTTGTCCACTATTTTTGTGCTATCACCATTGACTTTGGGGACAGATGTTACACTAGGTGCAAGAGCTTTGGGGTTTTGATCAGCCGTCGTGCTACACGAACCCTGCCGAGCAGACACTGAAGGAGACTGAGATTTCGGGACTGGGTGTACATTTGCCGGAATTCTCTGAATTGCAGGCGGGGTTTGAGAATACTGTCTGTCTGCGGTGGATGTGCGAGACTGACTTGGAATCATGCTGATCGTTGGAGGAAGGGACGAATGATACGCAGGTGCAGTCGAATAAACTGGAGACGAGACTGTTGACGGAAGTAATACAGTAACTGCTGTCGAGAGACCAGGTAGAGAACTCATGGTGGCATTTGACATTGTAGTAGCACTAACAGTTGTAAGTACATTTGCCAAACTGAAAGGGATATTAGAGACCCTAACAAGAGGTGGTGGAGTTCCAGGTAACCGTGTGTTGTGAACATCAACAAATGTTGGCGTGAACTGTCCCATGCTNGTAGTGCCAGCTGTTGAGTATGAGACAGGAGAAGTAAATGGAGATAAATGTGGAAAACATGGATGACTCTGTTTGTGATGTTGATGAGGACTTGATAAGTGAGGCAAAGAAATTGGAGACAAAGATGAAACAACCGAAGTAGTAGTTTTGGGAATACCGGTATTCTGAGAGAATAATACAGGTGAAGACAACGATGACTGAATGGTGCTGTTTGCAGAAACAAATGACTGTTGAGATGTTTGAGGAATCATGATTGGAGTTAATGTCCTTGGATCTATTTTCATCATCATACCCATTTTGGGTTGCTGAGATTGTGGGGATGCTATATTGTGGTTTGCTGTGGTGGTGGTGGTTGTAGTTGTACAGTTACTAGAATTACTCGGACTGCTTTGCACTGGGTACATTGGCTTTACTCTTGATGCAGGATTTCCAAGATAGCGGGGTAGATTATTACGCATTTTAAAAAAGCGGGGAGGTTTAGATTCTTGTGGCACTTTTGATGACTGGTCCCCTGATGTTGTCAGTCCATCTGATTTGCCAGAAGCACTACTTGCTAGTCCAGTCTTTGAAGAAAAGGCATGACCTGCCATGAGGCTTGTTCTCGGGATACTTGGATTCCAGGTCTTGGGTGGCGTTTTTAATGTTTTGTAACCTATTGGGGTAGATGCAGTCTTTTTTGCAGGGGTTGAAGAACTAGCAGGTACTTTTATTTTACTACTTGTATCTTTTTTAGCATCCTTCAATAACTGCTTTGTACTCAACTCTTCAGACTTTTGCTGCTGCATTCCTAGTCCAACACTACTAACATTTGCCACAGACCCTACGTGTGACGTACCAGCTGTCAAAGACGTCATGACTGTGGGAGACGTCAACGGTTTGGATGATAATCCTGGTTTGCAAACAGCCGTAGGTTTTGTCATCGGCTGTGATACTACAGGTATTGTTTTCTTGCTATTGGATGGTTGCAAAGATGGGACTTTCACTGTTCCCGAAACTGACTCTTTGGAAGGCAAAGGTAAAGTCTTTCCTACAGACTCGTGAGACACGGACAATGATGGTTGTGCGTTGGCCAGTAACGGCTTTTGAGGCACAACACTAGCACTTTTATCCGATGTGCTTTCGTCATTAACTGCACACTTACTATTATTGGTTTTCTGGGCAGGTTCGTCTACTTTTCCAGAGCTAATAACTGTTTCTTGAAACTCCATAGAGTCTAGTATTTTATTTGCTTCAGCAGTTTCAATGTTAGTCACACTCATAACTCCTGTTTCACTAATCTGAAGCTGCACTTCTTTCCACTGCTCATCAGCAGCATCTTTGTCTTTAATATCACTTACACTCACATTTGATTCACTACTCACAGAAGCACCACCACTACATGCGTCTCCCACTTTGAGTTTGTTTTCGGATTTTTGGCATGCCGTTAAAGTTTCAGCCACAGGCGGCTCCACATGTTTATTGGTATCCTCTGTCACACTAACTTCAGATTGGCCCTTCCTTTCTTCACTGACTTTTGGATGTTCAGAGGTATCCAGTTTTAATCTCTTGTTCGGTTTTTCAAAAATCTTGTAAACGAGTTGCATTGGTCCTTGCTGCAAAGAAAGTGAAAACAATTAGTCTAGAACCAGTGACTACATGTTAGCATTCACTGACAATACAGCTGTTGAAAAAGGACATTCTTTTATTACTGGTAAAATAAAAAAAACTATTTCAAGCAAATGGGTGAAGATACTACAATCTGCCGATCTATAAAGAGCTTTTGTTATTTGGCTAAGTTGTTGGGTGAAAAGAAAACTGCAACTTTTGTAAAAAAATCAAATGTATTTAACATAGGCTACAGTAGCAGCCACCGATAAAAATACAGTAACCCTTCTGGATAAGATAGTAGACAATTCCCTACAGTTGTTTCCAATGTTAAATGTCTCTTAAAAACTGCAATGTGGAGAAGCCACAATTTAAATTTTATTTTCATTAACATAGCTTTAATAATCAAATCAACTTACCTAACCAAACTAACCAAAAAATCTTTATTTTTGTCCAAAGTCATCCAATATAACTAAATTAATTTTTATGGAGGCTCTGAATCTAATGAATCCTCGAAAGAACTAGCTACCTTCCTCTACCACTGAGGAAGACAGGCTGAANGAAATAAATGCCGTTTTGAATTGGTTTCGTGAAGCAAAACACAATCACCTTCTTGCTCCAAACATAGATTCTCAAGATGTTTNAGCTGGTAATTTCTACATGTAAAAGTTACATTTTTAAATGTATGTATTAATTTTAATTAAGACTTGGATACACTCCCACTGTTAAACTAAAGTACAGGTAAATGAAACAACAAGAACATCTCCTTACTCTGGAGCAAAGTGATTTTTATCTCATGTCGTGCAGTATTTTGTCTGGTACCATCCACACTCCATCAGGGGTTAAAANAAAATAAAAGAACTGTCACTGTCACCATAGTTTTTAAGAAGGTTATAACACTAATGGGGCCCAAAAATAATAATAAAAAAAAAAGACTGAAAAGTTAAAAGTCACTTGTTAAAAATGCATTTCCCTGCTTATACAGCAGTGTGACATGGAACTGTTTGCAACACAGGCAAAGTAAGTTTGAGATTTCTATCAAGCAACTGGTGTCTTTTCAATCCAGTTTTTCAGTCTGGGGACCAATCTACATTAAAAAAATGGTGGTTAATGTATTATTTTCTTCATTGTAAATAACAGCTACAACCCAAAGACAACAATCTCTATTGAAATTTTCATCGGTCATTGCTCATCACATTTTATTTTTGTGGAAATTAACTTCTTACTGTGTAAAAACTAGGGACTTGGAGTAATCAAACTAATCCGGTCTAACTAATACTTAGTGGAGTGACTGACAGAGTTGTTAGTCCTGGAGTAATGCTGGCTGCCGGATTAGTCCGACCGGAGCGCTCTGGCTAGCGGCGTTAGTTCAGCGAACTAATCCGTGGAGTAATGCTGGCTGCNGGATTAGTTCAGCTGGAGCAGCCCTCTGGCTAGCGGCATTAGTTCAGCGAACTAATCTGAGGAGTAATGCTGGCTGCCAGATTAGTTCGGCTGAAGCGCTCCGGCAAGCAGCATTACTTCCAACGAACTAATCCGAGGATCAATGCTGGCTGCCAGATTAGTTCGGCTAGAGCGCTAGAGTAAGCGGCNTTAGTTCAGCGAACTAATTCAAGGAGTAATGCAGGTTGCCTGATTAGTTCGGCCAGAGCGTTCAGACAAGCAGCGTCAGTTCAACGAACTGATCCGAGGAGAAATGCTGGCTTTGCTGCCAGATAAGTACGGCTGGCCTGGACTGTTTGTTCGGCCAATGAAATCGAGGAGTATTGCCAGCATCGTGATTTCTTTAATCAAAATGTCTCGAAAATCGATAAAAGTTTAACTAATCCCACCATGCAATAAAAACTAATATATGATATTGTAATTGACGAGCTTTGTGGAGAGCTCTGTCTTATTGTTAAAGTGCGTATCTGTCAAGAAACTAGCTGACTTGTATGATAAGCAGTGCTACCGTTTGAATATTATATTTTGTAGATGTTTGCACGGTTATTAATCTTTGTGAAAAAGGCATTGTTCGAATATGTATATATACAGAAGTTTGTAAACAGTATGGTGATTATTATAATTGTGTTTGTACAAGAGACGAAATTATGTGTGTGTAATAAAAGTACGTAAAGCTATCTACAAACAATTATCGTTGTTTAATTGGAGCATCTTTGACGACTATTAAGAAAGATAAAATATTTATTTTATTGTATGGAAACAATTTAAAGTGTAGTATTATTAATATCTATGATAATGCCACGGGATGGCCATCATTTAGTTTAACAAATTGTGTGTTATAATACCTTAGACTACTGTTACTAGGGAGCTATTAATTAAATGCCAGGATTTAATTTTTCCCACAGGATCAAAAATTATTAGTCGACCAATGTTTAATAATACATTTTTATAAACATTTTTGAGGATTTAGTACTGATTATTTAACAGGTATTAAGACTGTAAAAGTCAAACTAAAACATTTGTGAAAAATGTTTATATTCTTAGTAATTTTCAAATTCACCGCTAAAAGCACTATACGAGTTTGAAAGTGTATTTGTTTAGTACAGACAAACTAAAATGTGTTCATTTACATAGGCCTATACATGCAAATATTTGTATGATTACTTTAATTGTGTCATTGTTGTGTACAAAACTACCCATGTCTGTGGTAAATTCGAGAACTCTCTTCTCTTCGAGACGTTTTGCTTTGTGAGGGGAACCTCCTCTCTTTCACCCTGTAACAGCTTCTGGTTCCTTCTTGACCATACAGTCAGCTGTTCTGCTAATCCCTAAGTCAAGTTCACGACCTTTCTCGAAAAGCGTATTATTGTTTAAGAGTCAAGAAAGACAGACAATCTTCCAGGCTTTAAACACGTGCTTTTCTTCTAGAAACAGAACATTCGAGATTACTAAGTTTGTATATAAATGTAGCAGGTCAGTGTACAGTTTGTGCAGTGTGTGTAGTGTGCGACCAGTTAGTTGTGTGTGCACCCAGACAATGTGTAATATGCAGCTAGTGTGCTATTTGTGAATTCATATACAGTGTGATGAGCAGTTGTGAAGTGATTTCCAGCGAGTGTTAATTCAGTGTGTGTTTTCTCACTCATNTGTGTCGTGGTGAACTCATTTCTAGTGTGTGTTCATTCATTCAAGTGCTTCGTGTGTGCACTTCCATACGTGCAGTGATACAAGTGCAATCTTGTAACTAATCCGTGAATTGTGTGTGTGATCTGTATCCATTGGGCAGGCCCAGTGCCTACTACAATTCATACAAGTGAAGCAAGCAAAGTGCTGTTGTGTGTCATATTAAATTGTACATACACACGTCATTGTGTAATAAATGTACATATCGTAGAGAACAACAGTGTGTTATTTTTTAACAACTTGTTACATATCCGTGTCTGTGTGGTCAGTTTATCACTGTTTATTTATAATACGGAGCTCGAGTGTTTACAAATACAGATCATTTTCAATTTGTACATTTTTTGACAATCATTTCTATTTAATGCTTCAAAATCCCAACACGAGTCCAAGAAAATTATTTTGGTATTTATATACAGACTGATTGCAAACTGGAAAATTGAAAAAGGTTGTTACTCCATTGACATAAAAAATTATTTTGATTTAATTATTATTAGTATTTATGATAAGAAACTCGTGTAGTGTAAAAGCACTGAAAATGCCAAAAGTACACATAGAACTAGAAAGAAAGCAAGTGTTTATTAACCTTTGATTTGAAGGTTTGAACATTGTATGTATCAGGGAAAACATACAGGGTTGGCAAGTTTCTTCCAAGCATGGAAAAAAACCAGGTTTCTTCCATGGAAAAAACCGGATGGAAGAAATAGGTTTCTTCCATTTCTTCCACAATTTAAATTTATCTGATTTTCTTGTACTGTAACTAATTTGTCTTACACTTCAGTTAACTGCTTCAGCCTTATCTCATTTTCTATATTTAACACTAAATTGGGTCACACCTGTGAACAGCCTCAGGCTATCAGGTTCATCAAAGCACTTTTTCAGTGTGATTTGTACATCTGACATTGACTGTGAACTTGTTTAAGTGCTCTTGCAAGTTCAGTTCTCCTCATTTACACACATTCACTCACTACTAAGAAACAGATTAGGTATCGAGACTGCCAGTAAACTACTGTTTTGTTACCAATTCTTAGTTGCGGTAATGATGTGGACTTTTGATAGATTGCTATGTAGTATGTTCTGTGGTAACTTGTGTTACAGATGTATAATGTGGATAGGCTGTGTAACCTGTGTTGGCAAATTATAGTTATCATGATACAAGTATCAGGTATTCATTTTCAGTGATATTCTGTTTCAAAGGATGTATGCCTTGCTTTATATTAAATGATTTTGCACAAAAAATTACAAATCTTTTTTATTAAATGACAAAGGGAAATTAAAATTCTGATTTATATTATTACATTATTAAAGCAAGCTACTAAACTTTGTATCATTTCTGTTACGTATTCAATTTAGCACCCGAAAAGACATTACTTCCATTTCATCCATTTCTTCCAGTTTCTTCCGTTTTTTTTCAGTTTCTTCCACTGGAAGGGAAGAAATGCATTTCTTCCGGAAGAAACCCAACCCTGGAAAACAAATGATGGTATGGAGTTCCAGAACTTGGAAATTCGAGGGTAAAAAGTAGAGTTGTAGTAAGCAGTTCTGTGGGTAAAAAGTTTGACCGTGTAAGAACGAGACGAGACACTTTGCCTAGTAGTACGAACATAGGTAGCAGCAGGAGGAATTAATGATGTGAGCTCGTAGAGCAGTTTGACCATGAAAATAACGGTAAAACAGACCAAGATCAGATACTGCACAACACTGTGACAGAGGGTGCAAAGAACCAGTCCAGGACTGGTCATCGATTAAACGAAAAGCTCGCCTTTGAACTGAGTCTAGGAAATTGAGATGGGTTTTAGGGGCACAATTACATGTGTGAACAATATTCCAAAATAGGGTGAAATTGGGCCTTGTAAAGATTCAAGACGTGCTCAGCGGTGAAGTATTTCTGGATCTGAAAAAATCCTAACTTTCTGGAAGCAGCTTTGGCTATAGCAGAAACATGGTCATGCCAGGAAAGATCGGAGGAGAAAGTGATACCTAACATAGAGAGAAAATCATTGTTGGAGATTGTGCTGTTTGAAAAAATGAGGTCAGGAACATTCTGGTTAATTTTTTCAGTAAGGAGACAAGACTAGGTTTTGCTGGAATTTAAGTTCACCAGATTCTCTTATCCCCACTGGAGAATAAGTTGAAAATCTGTGTTTGTACACGAAGCTTGAGTGGAGCGTGATGGACAGAGATCAGATTGGGAAGGGTTACGTTGGAATGAAGGACTGGAATGTAAAGTACTATCATCTGCAAAGCTATGAATGGGACTTGTAGTAATGGAAAGGAGATCATTAATGTGTAGGAGAAATAAAGTAGGAGACACAACTGAACCTTGAGGAACACCAACATTTATTGGAAAGACATCTGACAACGCGCAATCAACTGCTACTCGGGATGAGAAAGCTTGAGGTCCACAGACATAATTGAGACCTTTCCAGTGACTGGCTCCACACATGCAAAACATAGGAAAGGAGATCTCCAGTGGAAGGGTTACGTTGGAATGAAGGACTGGAGTGTAAAGTACTATCATCTGCAAAGCTGTGAATGGGACTAGTAGTAATGGAAAGGAGATCATTAATGTGTAGGAGAAAAAAAGTAGGAGACACAACTGAACCTTGAGGAACACCAACATTTATTGGAAAGACATCAGACAATGCACCATCAACTGCTACTCGGGATTAGAAAGCTTGAGGTCCACAGACATAATTGAGACCTTTCCAGTGACTGGCTCCACACATGCGAAACATAGGAAAGGAGATCTCCAGTGGAATGACCATGTCGAAAACCATACTGATGATCGCTGATTAATTTGCTGGATTCTAGGTGTGACAAAAGTTGACCGATAATCACCTTTTCCTTGACCTTTGACAGAAAAAATACTATACTTATTGGACATCCATATATTGAAATATTTTTTATTAGGCTATAAATGATGCATGTTTTGGGATATGCTAAACAGTAATCCACTATCTTATCGATGTCTCAGTAGTAGCATCTGATTGACCGAAGCGTTGACGAGTAGGTAGAGGGGTGCGGTTCACAACTTTTTTGGTCAATCAGTGGACCACTATAAGGGTTCTGTAAATTTAGGTACGAGGAAGTAGCGCGTCACTTCAACCTCAGTAGTCAGCACTAGTCACACATACTAACAAAGACTAATCTACTGCACACAAAATTGAAGATGTTTGAGAATAGATTTTGGCATCCAGTACATTCAGCTTACAGCATTAGTCATACTTTTTAGTACTACTATTCTTAAGCGTGCTTAACCACCAGATGACATTAGTTTACAAGAAAATGACAAGAAGCATTGTTATTGGGTTTTGTTCTGTATACTGCTTCAGGATAGTTTCACACATAAAGTCACTATACGAGTTGAAAAAATAACTTTTGAGAGATATACAGATNGATAGTATATCTCATAATTCGTACAGTTCATTCATCTCTTAAATACACAAAAAATATTATTAAAANGTTAAAACTAACATGGGACACATGTATTTTATCCTAAAAGTAGTCAAGTTAGCCTTTTAATGAAGTTTTATACATTGTACATTACGTACTACATTTAAAAAAATACATTTCTAATTATTCAACTTTTAGTATAAATTATACACAAATCATATATTTATTTCGTATTGCATAATGGAACTAGTTTTTTAAAATTGTATGAATTTTCGAGACATTTTGATTAAAGAAATCATAGTGCTGGCACTACTCCTTGGAATAATTGGTCGAACTAATCCAGCAGCCAGCATTACTCCTCGGAGTAGTTCGTAACACTGACACCTTTGCTGGAGCGCTCCAGCCGAATTAATCCGACAACCAGCATTACTCCTCAGAGTAGTTCACTGAACTAACGCCGCTTGCCGGAGCACTTCGGCCAAATTAATCCGGCAGCTAGCATTACTCCTCGGATTAGTTCGCTGAGCTATCGCCGCTTGCCGGAGCGCTCCAGCNGAACTAATTTGGCAGTCAGCATTACTCTTCGGATTAGTTCGCTGAACTAACGCCGCTTGCCAGATCGCTCCAGCCGAACTAATCCGGCAGCCAATATTACTCGTCGGATTAGTTCGCCAGAGTAATAGACCTGCTGTCCCACTCCTTGAACTAATCATTACTGTTGTAAACCTTTACTCCTCGGAGCTGGAGCGATTCAAACACTCCCAATTAGTTCACTATAGTAATCATTTTAGTGCCTGGTAAAAACATTTGAAGCAGCTAGAGTAAATGTAAGGAAAGTGTGTTGCACTTCGCTGGCAACTTCAACCAACATTTTTTTGACCGGTTACGAGCTTAAAAGCTTGCTTTCAACATTTTAATATAATTGAAGAACTGGTACTATTAGAATTTCAATAAAAATATGCCATTTTGAGAAATAAGTTATAACAAACTTGCCTACATTCAGTGATAATCTGTCAGTCTTCATAAGGAAAACAAAACAGCAGACATGTTCAAAACAATCATCACCACCAGAATTCAAGGTTGAGGTAATTTACACAATACACTATTACCAATTTGAACAAAAGCTACCTCATTGAAAAAAAACTAGATGTGGTCATTAAGCACATACCACACAAGGGGTCATACTAACTACAGCTGATCAAAATCAGGTGAAAGAGTGATTTAGATTATATAGTAAGAAAAAATATATACATAAAGTCGCCAAAAGAACAGGTCATGCTTACCCTTTTCCACAAATATATGTATGCCACATCCACAAGCGTCCAGTCATCTCGCAGCGGTTCATCCGAATACATGATATCTACTCGATAATCAAGAGAAAGGCTGAACTTGGCTCGTATCAGTTTCTTCAAATGACCAACGGTAACTGCAGCCGGACATTGCAAATACCTCCGATGGTAATTCTGCAAAACAAAGAAAGAACAGTTGCATAAAATGCAATACCTAAATTCTTAAAAATTGTGAAAATAAGAAATCACACCTGCTTTTCTCTAGTTCACCGTTTTATTTGTTTTTAAATATATTTTGTTTTAATTTACAAATAACTTAACCTCACCAGGCATTAAACCTAGGAAATATAAAACCCCTTCCTCAACTCATGTCACCAAACAGATTTTGACTTTCTAGAGGTCCTAGCTTCTGATACCCTATTAGGGCGAGTTATTTCTCAGTTAAAACAAAACAATTATTTTTAATCAATAACCTGAGTTCAAAAATTTAAATCACTGATTCAAGCACATCATCAGCCTACTAAGTTACAGCTGCTCTTCACTACACTGTCAAGTTTCACCGAGTGACAAGCACAGAAGTTTGAACTACAGCTATACATGTTAAGTGCTGTCCAATATGCATGCAGGGCTATAAAATCATAGTTCTCTTACAAATATGCTATACTAATTTTTTTTTTTTAATTCTATCTCAATTTGGGCATTTTTAGAAGACTAACATGTAACCACAAAGACCAGTAGGTTACAATTATTTTTATTTTTCTTGAATATGCTATTCATCAGTATCTTGCTTATTAATAAATTAAGTAATGCACATATAAGTAAATTAATTAAAAGTGTTCTAACCCATCACTTCTTAAGAAAAATTGTATTGACCTTTAGCAGAACTTTACAGAACTCAGTCAATTTGTGTCAAGGTCTTAATCAAAACATAAGTAATATCATACAAAAGTAACATAGAAGTGGTATATTAACTACACTCATAAATATCAAGCTGTGCAAGATACTATAGAACACTAATTTTTTATGGTTGTCAATGAACCTCTGATAAATGCTTGAAGTAGTCCAACTATTTTGAAACCCAATCAAACTTTAAAAGATGTACAAACTCAAATTAATACATAATTAAAAAAAAGTCTGACTCGAACCCCAATTTCTAGCTCTAAAATTAATTCTTTAATAATTTCAATATTTATCACATGTACCTAAAACATAATAAATATACACACTGATCTGTTATACTGGGATTTATGGTATTCAAGTGCAAGTTGTAAATTACATTATTATTATATTCACATACATTTTATACTAGCAAATGTAACTGTTCGTATCTCATTACTTTTAAAACATATACTGAGTGAAATCCATACAGTTCTTCATTATTTTTATTAATATTACGTTCCGTTAATCTATATTACGCATAAGTGGTTACCAATTTTAGGATCCACATTACTTGTAAATAGTTTTTTTTATACTTGTAAATTATTATTTTATTTTTATTTTATAACTGAATGAAAATCTTGCCATTGTACATTACGGAAAATAAATTATTATTAGCATTGTTTGTCTACCATCTAAAAAACCTCAACCTACACGATTTACGCCACTTTCAATAAACTGCAATAAGCTAAACCTAGTGCAAATTTTCCAACTGATTAACTCGGCAAGTACTTTATTTTGCATTGGTTTAACGTTGCCACATCATACTTGTTCCTTATCTTTCCTGGCTCTACTTAAGGTCTATTGGAGTAATTTCCACTTTACGCTTTTAACAAAACTGAAATTTTAAAACACAGCATACCACTCAAAGGGAATATATTATTATCTGTAAGACAGCCATAGTTGCTCTTAGGATTTAGTACTGTTGAGTTAAATCCTAATGCTTAACCTCCCACTGGCATTGGTAACAACTGTTCCTCCTATTTACTGTTAAAACATAGAAAAAGTACTGTATAAAAGCAGAAGTAACTGTTAGAGAGGAAATATAATCACAAAATTCATTAATCAACCACCATTCTAAAACCAAAATACTGGCCCAGCAGTTGGCTAAGAAAAGTCAAGAAGTGTACGTACCAGTCCTACACTTTATTATGTACAATTTCAAACATATTATAGTATATTTTTAATTTGATTACTGCAAACAATACAATTGTTGTAAAGACATCTTCAGACAAACTCTATTTAGAAATATAATTCTTATATTCTATAGTATTATTAAACGTTCATAAAATCAGGTCATAACATATAAAGGGTGTTTAAAAAAATGTAAACACTTGTATGATTCTTTTTCAATTACTCAAACCCTTATAAGTGTTAACATTTTCTTAAGCATCTAAAAGTAGAGTTACAATTTAAAATTTAATTACTCTGCCATGTTACCAAAACTATAACCCACAACTGGTTTAAAAATCAATAGAATCCTAACTCCTTTCACTCTCAAATTCCCATTTGCTCTTTATGATAAACATAAACCAAAACACTCATTTCAATACAATATTATCTCACACCAGCTTTACATCTTTATCACTACAATTCATTATTTTAAACTGTTATTATGTCATTCTACTACTGATGATGAACACCTAGTTTGTTTTTACCCTTTTAGGGACAAGTTCTAATCGGATGGTTTGACAAACGTGCTAAGAGTATAAAGGCTAATTTTACAGATATAGATGTTTTGTTGTGTCAAAAGCATACATTTAGCTTAAACATCAACTGATTATATCAGATCTATGACATTTTCAGCAGAACTTGCATCCCTTGGCACCAAGAGCGTTTAACATTTAGATTATTTTAAATTGTAACTTAACTTTTAATATACATCTTTTGATCTGACTATATGAAATTTTGTTAATACTACAAACATACAGGTCATGAAACCAACCTTCCAAATTACATTTTTTCTTTGGCCGGTAGGCAAATATTCCTACTC
>KZ869524.1:56124-70976 GCA_003456935.1 Machilis hrabei | reverse complement strand
ATTGTTTTTATTAAAATGTTTGTTTTTTGGAAATTTTCGTTTTTTATGTCAGAATTGAACTAGTGAGCATCATCCGATGCACATATGAGTTTTTAAAAAATTCGTACGTTTATTTTTAAGGGTAAAAAAATATTTCGAAAAAATATGAAATATGACGTCATCAGCCGCGAGAGGGATTCTTGCCACCAGAGGCCTTCGGATGCCCACTTTTCCCTCTACTGGTATTGTTCCTGGAAACATTCAAACACGTCATATATAACATACGGACTACTTAGCTGTAGATGGTGGTACTTAAACACTAATGTTGAGTCTTCCTTTGTTGGCATTAAAGTGTTTTGGAATTTACGTTGACTGCATTACGTACAGTGTTCATCGTGAGATTTTTACGACTACAAAGGTGAAGAAATCTCTGAAAAAAGTATCTTTCTCCATTATGCTTCGTAAGATATGATAAAATACGGCTAAGATTTTTTATAAGTACGTAGTGCTTCTTCTCATTGTCACTAATGAGCAGTAAATGTACGTGTGTTGCCTTTTCGTCTTCCTCAGAGGTATAAAGTGGAAACACCTCCTTTTCGTAGCCAAAAATTTAGACCGATATATTTATTAATTTGAGAGGCTTTCACTATATATGGTATTCCTTCCATATTTACGGCGTATTCATAGGCATTGTAATTGCTTACAAAGTTTGCGTGATATTCCGCTGGGTTAAGGGCTGCAAGTACATTCCACAAGAAGAAGCTCATATCTTCATTTTGAATATTTATCACACATTCAGTATTGGCGATATTTAAAGGCGCTGGTGTACTGGATAATCGATAAAGCGGTTTGTATGTTACCAACTTTAAGTCCACGCTGTTTGTCTTTCATACACCCAATCTCATCCTTCCCTTTGAAATTCAGCACAATGGCGGGGTAACTTCTTAGCTGCTCTAGTTAGCTGCGTTATAATGGTGTAAGCTGAAGCGTTGTTTTAGCTTTAGAGCAGAAGTACCCACTGGTTTTTATCTCATCCTCTTTTACAACCTTCTCAAAGGTTACAGATGCACAAATGTACCATTTTAGCCCCTTTTTAATTTCAAGTTGTTTCGTTGTAATATCCAATGCTTTGCTGCGTTCTTTTGTAAGATGTTGGTATGAATCATCCTTTGATGAACCACCTAGCTTGAAAATGTATTAATTTCATCGAAGTGCAGAACATTGACTGGAACCTGTTGTTGATTTGAAGCTTTTCGCTTACGTCCTGCTTGAGGCGTGTCTTCACTCTGGATGCTTTTGGTTTTCGAGTGTTTCTTAAGGTGTCTTACCAAATTTTCCTTTATAGAAAAGTTAANCTGAAGTGCATCACACTCGTATATAAGATACCTAGCCTTATCATTGCATTTGGCATGTGTGGATAGAAATTTGTTTGTTGGGTGTATGATGCTTCACATTGGTTACACTCGAAACGTTGAACTGATGACATCTTCTTAAAACAAAAATCAAGACAAAAAATACATTCAACTGTAGAACACAAACATAAATAACTTTCCTCGTTTGTATATGAATTACCACAAAACAAACTGTTTCATTTATCAAGGCGAACTTCGAACAACATTACAATGTTACTAAAGCAGAACGGAACTAAGCTTCGCAGAGTATATCGTGAAAATTCCTGAACAATGAATGAATGGTTTGCCATTATNATGCTCATTTTATACTCCTTCTTGAAACTTATACTCTCTAACTTAAACACATAAAATTATTTGTCAAACTAAAAACGCCTCAATTAATTAAATACAGCACACAAAAGAAAGGCTGCAACAAGAATATACGTTTGCTTTTGACAATACATAATTATTCACAAGTAGCTTGAAGTTATTTTCATTATGTTAGCTGTCTTTTAAAATCTTCCTAAAAAGATAACTATATAATTATTCAGTATACTTTCATTAAATTGCGTTTTAAAAAGGTTTTCCTAATTAGTCCTTAAAAATGTATCCTCGTAGCAATTTATTTCTTTGTGTAGCAATAACCATATAATTAATAAATCTACAACCATAATTAAAGGTAACTTTAAAAAAAATTATCGTTTTTTTTTGGACATTGTTACTAGCAAAATAAATAAATCTAAAACACTGTTATAGTGTGTTGGAGGTTGTGTTAATGTTACAAATTTGTTAATAATAAAAATTATAACGATTACTCATTTAAATGTTAAATAAAATATGCATTTATAAAGTCTCAACTGTAACTTACACTCATAATTCCACTTGCACTAAAGTACGGTATGATCGCAAAATGCATCACACAAATAAAGCATTACTAGGTAAGTTAGTTAAGTAAAAGTCATAGAAACAAAAATACTTTGTAATTGTAGCTCCACTATCACTAAAGTAGGCTAAAACATAATATTAATACTCAAAGAAAAGCACAGCAAAAGGATTTTATAGTTCAGTTCTGCAAATATGAAGCTATAGAAAAAAAACGGTGCCTTAGCCTTATTGCTTAACTAACTCTATGTGTGCTATGAAATCAACGGGCATTAAATGAAAAAAGCATAGCAAGGTAATTTTATAGTGAAGTTTATCAAATACAAAGCTAACAAAACAGAAGTTAACATTTTCACTTCAGTCTCATTGAAACTAAATTATGTAATGATGTAACATATATTACACACACGAAAAGCATAGGAAAATAAATTTATANGTATATTTTAAATTAAATCGCCGAACACAAAATGGCCAAGAGAAAATTATAGTTAGTTTGTTAATTATAAAAATATAGAAACAACACCATTCCTTATCCATATATTCCCACAAACTTTGGAGTAGGCTATGATCTCATCAAGCATTACGTTAACACTGTCACACCTGCGTCGTGACTGCTCCGATCCAACGATACTTGGCCGTTCGTTGTTTCGTCGACGAAGGTTGTGGTCGTCCATGAATTGCTCCAGGTAGTCCACCTCTTCTAGGAGATTTATTCCACTTTGTTCAATAATTACTTGGTATCTATAGCACTCGACGACTAATTCGTGTTATAACGTCACTTTTACTCACTTACTTTGCTCATTTACGTCAAACTCGACTTTCGCGCCAAAACTTCGCTTTCCTGTGTATTGTGGCTTACACAGCATAAAAATGGCTTAAACTGCGTTATAAAATCGGCTTTTACTGGTAATTAAAGTCCTTACTGCTTCTGCACCGTAAACAACGTTAATTCAATTGTATAGTGATTTGCTTAGACTTTGCTTGTCGATACATACCGCCATTAAAATTTAATTTGCTCTCGCTGTGATAAAACGCCGTATTTCCGCACAGCTTGAAAACTCACATTAATTAATTTATTACTTCTGTTAATTAACTCTCACAGTCTCTGGCTTTCCGTATTTTAGATAACTTTAAACGATTTGTCGGGTTCTGGCAGATATAATCAATTTATTATAGGCTTAGCTTAGCCTCTCAACATGTACTTCACATGGTGCTAATATATTCAGGTGTGTTGCTTCGATCACAGATACCGATGATTGAGCAACTGCCTGCGGCTTCTGATTGGTTTTATGACTTCTTTCCCTCCAAAAATCNTGTTTGTTACAAACCTGTGNTCGGTCCTCACTTCCACGAATATGACTCGCACCTCGCTTACCTTTTCGCTGTCTGCTCGGCAACCGTATGTCTTACCCTGCTATTGCTGGCAACATTGTTCTTCCAGCCGTTGGATAAGAGCGGGAAGAGATTGCATGTTTCTCGCACCACGGTACTCGTGTTAAATGCTTCTGTGTCCACTTCACGCCAAATCCAAACATATACACTGTTGTCACATGCGCTTTCTCGTTGTGTGTGCTATTATGCTAAGTCATTCCTCACTGCTTGGCTTTTTTTTCTCCGTTCAACGTCGTTTCGCTGTCTAACCCATCTTCGCAGGTTGACTACACAGACACAAACAGCGTTTGCTCTGCTTCTGCTTTTGTTCTACTCTTGACCTTGGTCAATATGTCGTTTTAAAGAGCAAAACACAGCGCGTCCTTTGCATTAGGCGTCCGTGAGTACGATGTTGTTATATGCCCCTCCAAGGAAATTGACCATTTGGATTCTTGCAAGGAATTTTACTGGACGAGTTCCTTCAGATAAGAAACAAGTCGTATGTAACGGTTTGCCTATTGACAACCGCTGCTATTTCTTTTAAAACGACATATGTCCTTTCTGCACAAGCATTACTCAGTACAAATATTTACACTGCTATTTACACAAGACATTTCATTCACATTTAGCAAGTATTTACACACCAGTTACATGTACAAACCAAGAAAAATGCACAAAAAATTACACAAACACTTAAGACATATTACAAAACTTGAGTTGTCTTTCTTTCGGCCATCCCTTTCTCTTTTGTATACTTAGCTCCTAGCTTAAAATTTTTTTGTTTTGTTCAACAAACAATCGTATACAGTCACTGCCCCTTACACAACTAATTAAGCCTTGATTAGTCACACTCGCAGTTTGTGCAGTATGTTTGGTCTCAGTGCTCTCGTTGTCTCTCTCTTTCCTCTTTCTGCTTGTCTTCTTCTTTGCATTCTCTTTATCTCTCGTTTCGTCGCTGTTTTCTTCTTGTTCTTTGCAAAGTTCAGCCCGTGTGGCGTCAGCTCAGGACCCCTTCCACATGGCTGATATTTGTCCGTCGCTGTTTATGCTTTCCACCTCTTCGTCGGTTAACGCCTGCGTGTTCAGCAATATTTTCTGCCCTCTGTCATCTGGAACTGTTATGGTACCCTCTGTAGTATCAATTGTGACTCTCATTCTTCGTATGGAGTTCCATCCCAGAATGATATCTACTGTTAAATCAGTATCGATCACATAAGTTCTGATACTCATTCTATTTTTGCCTCCTAATTCGACCACAACATCAGTTACGTGTTCCAGTACCATGTCGTTGGTTACTTATATCATCGTTGCTTTCTCAGTACATCCCTTTTTACGAAATTACCAATGCTCCCTGTGTCAAATAAGGCTAAAACTGACCATCCTTCCATCTTCCAATTGCATACTGGCTGTCTTTTCATTTCCGTTTGGCTGAATTTATCCACTATCAACGCTATTGTAAATAATTTGGAGGATTTGCGCCTAGCACTTCGTCTTTTATGATTCCCCTCCTTAGTTTTCCAACAGGTAGCTTCCGGTCAAGTTTTCTCACACAAATTATTCCGCTTCACGCTTCTCTTTCTGCACCTTCGCTGGCTGTGTCCATACTCGTTGTTTGTGTACTTGCACCGCGCGTCTCTTTCTTCTTCTCCTGTTGCACTTCGGTTGTCAACACTCGCATTGGTTGCGGATAATCTCTGCTATGACACGGTTCCGTTCACGTATCCTTGGTATTCCTTCATTTGCAACATCATCTCAGCTAGACTGAATCATTCTTTTGCACAACTGAACAAAAATGGTTTCATTTCGTCTTCGCTTCCGGCGACTGCAACATTTATAAGCGCTCTTTCTTCCAACGGTTGTTCTAGCATACTATTCAAGTTGCTGAGCTTTGCACAATATTCATTTAAGGATTGTCCGGTCTTCTGCCTCGCAGAAAACAATCTTCTCCTGATTGAGTTGCCCGATCCTCTGAATTGTGCCAAAAGTAACCATCTGAAGTGTTCGTTCTCTTCCACTCCGTTTTGTATCGTTGAGTACCACGTTTTGGCCTCTTTCCTTAATAACTTTGCAAACATGGTCAGCTTGAACCTCATGTTGAGACGCTCGTAATGTTCCTCTGATTCCTGTAGAAAACGTACTGGATTTTCAGCTTCTGCTCCTTCGGGTATAACACGTTGTAATGCAGATTGTGGATATTATTTACACCATGAAACATGTCTCTACCTGTGTCTCCATTTCTTTGGCCTGCATCTCTGAAAAATCGGCTTAGATTACATGGTTGTTCATCTCTCCCCATGACTTCTCTTCTTGCGGGCCTCTCTCGTCTCTGACCATTGTCTTTTCTGCCCTTTCCAAGTTTATATTTTCCTGGTACACGACTGGGTCCAGCATACGAGTCACTGACCTCTTCTCTGAAGTAGTCTGGTCTTCGCCTTGACTGCCTCCAGCCAGCTGCGTCCTCGCCGCTGCCCTTTCACTTCCTTTTTCTGAGGTATCCCATCGTGTTCGACGCTCTGCCTAGGTGTTCCTGGCTTCCAGTTTTCGGACATGGTGGTCCCTGGCCTCTCGCTGTGGTTGCTCTTCAGCTTCTGCCACGTTAACCAGCACTGGTCCTTCCTTTTCAGCCACCTTCTTTCTCTCCTCGCTTCGACTTCTTCGTTCTTGAAGTTTTGTCACTGTCTTTCGCAGATCTTCGACTGTTGTCGTGAGCTGGATTATTTGGTCCTTCACACCTACCTCTACATCCTATACCTGGGCGGTTACCTGTGTCATCTGGGCCTTTATTGCTGTGACCTCTTTATCCTGCTCCTTCTTTCCACTGTCCACAGCTGTTTTTACCTTTGCCAAATCTTTGGTAAGGCTTTTCTTCATCTGTTCCATTTCACTGTTATTGTTTGCATTCATGGCGGCCATTCTTCTGCCTACTTCTTCAGACTCGATATTTATAGTTTCGTAAATATCGTCCTGTCTATTGCGAAGTTGAGCTAAACCCCCACAAAGATGTTGTGCATCTAAGAGTAGTTTGCTTACCTCTCCGCTAATGTCTTCCACCTGTTTATTAACCTTGGCATTTTGAGTTTTCGCTTCTTTCTTCAGGTCCGCCATCTGCGTCTTGACCTCGGTCCTCATCTTGTCCATTTGCGTCGTTACGCCTCTGATCTGCGCTGTGAATCCGTTCACCTGTGCAGTCACTTGGCCTATCTGCGCTTTGACATCTTTCTTCACCACTGTTATCTGTGCTTTCACGTTTCTCTTCACTTCTTTTAGCTGAGCTGTTACACCGTCGATTTGCGCTTTGACGTCTTTCTTTACTTCTGCTATCTGTGCGGTAACCTGGGTCATCTGAGCATTGACGTGCTTCACGTGGGCATTGGCCTGAACTGCCAACACCATTGTCAGTGCGTTCATAATTTTCTCCAGCTTCTTCATCAGATCCTCTGATTTCAGAGAACTGTCTGCCCCCCATTTTCCACCTTCCTGAGATGTCCTTCTCTTACTCCTCCACGGTGAAAATCTGGGAGATGTGCCCCTCCGTCGCTGTCGCTTTCTGGCGTAGCCTTCCTTCGTGCTGTACCCTTTCTGGATGACTTCCTCGTTGCACCATGCTTCACTGGCGACCTCTTTGCTAAAACAACTGTTCTTTTTGGTATGACGTCCTTTGCGGCTTGTACGCTACCTTGCGTGTCGGTCTCTGACGTCACTTCCATGCTCTCTGCTGGCTGTTCTGCCTGTACATACATCCCAGCACTGTCTTCCGTCCCAGACATGCTGACCTCACGTACACAACTTTGCATTTACAGAAATTTACTTTGCACCAATGTTGCGTCTTCAAGGTTTGTTTTAGGCACAACGTTTCGTCTCTTGCCACATTTTTGTTGCGTCTTACGTTGCGTATCGTGTCCTACGTTGCATATCGAGCCCGGCGTTGTGGTGCCATAACTATCTGTCACACCTGGATCGTGACTGCTCCGATCCAACGATACTTGGCCGTTCGTTGTTTCATCGACGAAGGTTGTGGTCGTCCCTGAATCGCTCCAGGTAGTCCACCTCCTCTAGGAGATTTATGCCTAGGGAGGGTACTCCTAGACGAGCAACAAATATGAGTAGAATTCGTATCCACTCTCCCTTGACATGTCGTGTGAACTCACGACTGCTATGCTCAGTTCGGCTAGATTCCGAAAATAACAGTGACTACGAGAAATCACTTCCACTAAAATATCTGTAGAATACTGCACCTCTTGAGGTTCCTAGATTAGTCTTAACTTTAGCTCCAAACAACGCTCTAGACGCTTCTTCGCCAATATATCTTGCGCATCACACTTATGTGACCAATCAAACCTATTATTTTTGTATTTACCTGTGATTAGGGCTGATTCATGCACGGCGCCCTTTGTACTGTGCCTTTGTGATAGCACTAGAATTTGTTTGAGGTAAATCACCCTAAAATTGCTTATTAATACATCACCACCATATGTGCTTTTATGCACTTGCCCTATAAGGACATCTTCCGCTGCTGTTCGCTGCACCTGTATAATTGAAACCTGTGTACACAGCACTGATGTGTTCCCATTCAACATCCGCTAAGCCAGATACCCCCAAAACAGAAAGGTTTAGCTGACTCGAGGAATACTAAATAACTGAGTAAATTACTGTTGTTTTAGAGGTCAGAATAGCTGTATACTGGAATGAATTTAGTCTCACCAGTTCTATTGTTTTAACAACTCACGCTAAATTGCGGCAATGAACATTTACTTGCGGCTTTCCCGCCTTTTCTCGTTTAGAGTAATTAAATATTCAATACACAAGATTTGCTGTAAATTACAATATTCTCTGACATCGTTTAACAACGCTGATAATATGCAAACTATCTCATTTAACATACATATAGCTTTTTCTATTGCCTGTTCATTTCGAGTCAGGTTCTGTTCCAAAACACACAACTTGCTTCTGCTGCGCATAAAAATAATAGTAGCTGAATTTACGCTTCTTGACTCATTCAAATTAAACAACTATAATTATTCCTGGCTCTGTGGTCTTACTACATTAACTACACCCGTCCGATACAAAACTTACGACTAACAACACAAAACAAAACAATATGGTGTGTAGTACGTGTTTGTATGTGACTGCCCAATTAAAATCAACTAGCTTTAGCTTGAACTTTACTTACAGGCTGTCAGCGACAGTACAGACCACTACCCACCAAAGAGCTAAAAAAAATCAGGTGCACTATACCAGTTTCTTCTGATATGGTTCCTCAGGATTGTCATCTCTGGATATTGTCATCTGCTAATCACCAGCTTCAGTCGCAGATGACCGTAGATTCGCTGTTTGTCATATATTCCATTTGGTTCACCCACTCAGTCACTTCACAGTCCAGTTTTCACGCGTAATTGACATATTAGTCCGCAAGTAGCTTCCCGGCAATTAATTTCCACTTTGTTCAATAATTATACGGTACCTATAGCACTCGACGACTAATTTGTGTTATAACGTCACTTTCACTCACTTACTTTGCTCATTTTCGTCAAACTTGACTTTCGCGACAAAACTTCGCTTTCCTGTGTATTGTGGCTTACACAGCATACAAATTGGCTTAAACTGCGTTATAAAATCTACGTTTACTTGGTAATTAAATTCCTTACTGCTTCTGCACCGTAAATAACGTTAATTCAATTGTATAGTGACTTCCTTAGACTTTGTTTGTCGATACATACCGCCATTACACTTTACTTTGCTTTCACTGTGATAAAATGCCGTATTTCCACACAGCTTATCGGCTTGAAAACTCGCATTAATTAATTTATTGCTTCTGTTAATTTACTCTCACAGTCACGGGCTTTCCGTATTTTTAGATAACTTTAAACGATTTGTCGACTTCTGGCTGATATAATCAGATTGTTATAGGCTTAGCTTAGCCTCTCAACATGTACTTCACATGGTGCTAATATATTCAGGTGTGTTGCTTCGATCAGATATACCGATGATTGAGTAACTGCCTGCGGCTTCTGATTGGTTTTATGACTTCTTTCCCTCCAAAAATCNTGTTTGTTACAAACCTGTGTTCGGTCCTCACTTCCACGAATATGACTCGCACCTCGCTTACCTTTTCGCTGTCTGCTCGGCAACCGTATGTCTTACCCTGCTTTTGCTGGCAATATTGTTCTTCCAGCCATTTGCTAAGAGCGGGAAGCGATTGCAGGTTTCTCGCACCACGGTACTCCTGTTAAATGCTTCAGTGTCCACTTTGCACCAATTTCAAACATATACACTTTTGTCACATGCGCTCTCTCGTTTTAGTGCTATTATGCTAGGTGATTCCTCACTGCTTGGCTTGTATTTCACCGTTCAACGTCGTTTCGCTGTCTAACCCATCTTCGCAGGTTGACTACACAGACACAAACCACGTTTGCTCTGCTTCTGCTCTGCTCTTGACATTAGTCAATACGTCGTTTTAAAGAGCAAAACACAGCACGTCCTTTGCATTAGGCGTCCGTAAGTACGATGTTGTTATAACATGCACATACAAATATGGTCATAACAACATTGAATCATAAACATAACCTGATACTATAACATCGTGTGATTCTCCATGCTGAAGCAATATAATTGAATAGATATTGTCATTGAGCCTCCGTAGTCCAATAAGACAAATCATTGAATTTTGGTTTCCGGGCTATTATTTCTTCCTCTACTACTGTAGGTTTGGCACACACGTATTTGACTCATTAAGGAAATAATCTGATTGAGATATGGAATTATAAGTTACTACAATATCCTACAGCTATTCCACCAGAGACAACTAAGAACATTAAGTAAAACTACTTTTATCGGCTTCATATAAAGTCATAGCTTTCCTACAACCAATCTTAACCATACCACATTCAACGAGAAGCTGTATCCACAACTATATATAATTAATTACCATAAATCGGTGTATCTGTGAAAGCTAGGTGGTAAACGTAAATTAATTAAAAAAATTGCAGTTAAGAAAAGCAATGTTTTCCAAGTTTCCGTAGAAAGTACACATATCCGCATCAGTTGACATATGTTGCTGAACTGTTGCAAAGATGTGATGATTCTTTAAGGTATACGCAAAGTCAGAATTTTCTTAAAGTAATGTTACAGTACTCTATGTGCACTTAAAGTTTCGTAAGCGTAAATGTTTACCGTCTTACGTTAAAACAGAATGTAAATCAAAGCCTTTTACATAATTTATTAACTGTTAAATTCATATCTGAGCTCAGTATTTGTCATTAAAGTCATCTTTAAGAAAAAACATATTTGGATTAGTAAGGTATCTGTTAAATAAGTCAAGCACTAATGTTTCACTCTCACCGATACAAGATATAGTTAAAGTTACCTTTCAGCAAACACTTATACTTAATGGCAACTATACACATGTCTGCCGGTAATAAATGAAAGTTGATTGAGGAGTCGTAACCCAGGGACCAAATTCAATTTAAGTTTTAGTAAAGCAATATCTTAAAATAATAAATTAGTTAATAGTACGTGTTTAACACAGTGCATTATTAACTCAAAAGTAAAAAAAAAAAAATTGAACGTAGGACTGTTGGGACTCCATTTATTACACACCCAATTGCCTACAAGTATTACCCGTTGATAAAAGTAATTTATATGTTTTAATTCTCCGTGCTAAATAATTTGTTACAGACAAAAATGATTTTTAAGAGTTGTTATTATTCTTCCCCCTATAACACGTTATTGATCAGATAACGTTTATTGTCAATAGTTACCTAGTGTAATCCCTTTTTCGTAAATTATATAGTTCAATTTTAATATATTGATGAGGAGGACCCTATGGAATCTTGTGATAGAAACAGTTGTCAGAATTTGCATGACGGTGGCGAGTCTATTATATAATTGCACCTGCAAACTGTCACTTTGGTCGAAGAAATGGATAAGGTGTATTGTTGTTTGAGTTTGTTATTACAGTATCTGCTATTATAACGTGTCCTATCCAAAGAGAGGGTATGAATATTTAAAAGCAAGCAGAAATTATGCTGTGGCTGAATGGAATAATGCAGCAAAAGAACGTGGGTATTTTCCTGCATTGAAAACAGTCTTCTTGAAACTGGGTATTGAAGTACAACGAGGAATCGAAATCGACTTGTGTTTGAAGGAGACGTTGACATTTATTGTTTTTCAACATTTTGACGATACTCTCCAGTCTAGTACAAAATCAATCGCTGCTGATATTGCACATATTAGCCACACGTCAATTACCAAAATCTTCAAGAACAAGGGCTTTCATGAATATAATCTATGCCTTAATCAACTTCTCCATGGAGGTGTTTCTGCGAATGGTTGGCCGATAAGGTACTATTTTTAAAACAAAGTGGGTAATCTCTAATAATGGTTGGGTCGATCGTCTGAACAGTCACTACTAGGCCGAACGGAATGCACACTGAATGAGAGAAGGCTATCTTCAAGTTCGAGGGGGTGTGAATTTATTTTATGGTATATTGGAAGATCAAGTAATAGGACCATATATTTGTGAAGGTAAATATAATGGTACAACGTGCTGAAGATGTCTTAGCTCAAAGCTACTTGACTTACAGTACTTGAACTTATTTCACTGACGACTAGATGGTACATGTTGGATCAACAAGATGAGGATCCGGCGCACGGTATCGTTGTAGTAAGAGATCAAATAACAATAATGTTAATCTTGGATGGATAACAATAAATGAGCCAGTCTAAAGACTACCAAGGTCACCTGACGTTAAACCCTTACAATTTGTCTTTGAGGCTACATCAAGGACAATGTGTATGAAATATGACCTCTTATTTCAGCAGAATTATGCCATAGAATTGAGGAAGCATGCCATAACATCACCCCTGTCATATTAAGTAGTGTTCGAGATTCTTTAGCTTTTAAGGTAAAACTTTGCGTAAAATGTAATTGAGAAATTTACAATCATTATTGGTAGGGACAAAAGAGAGAATATTTACTTTATAAGAAAGTATTTTTATGTATAAAATTATTGTGTCCCATTATTTTTTTTTTTCCTTTTTGGTGTTCAGATGACGATTTTGGAAACAGTTGTAGCAGAGAGTACAAAACAGGAATAAAGATTATACTTTATCTGGTTCACTGGACTATCGATACTATACTGACTCTTCAATTACCTGTTAGTTTTCATATTCCTTCCTACTTAATAATAAGAGTAGCTTAGATTCATGAAAATCACGGTTAATTTGAGTAGTTGGTAAAATTCAATTCTTATCAAAGAAAATATGAAACCATCAATACAAATTGTAATTGAGTGTACCACTTCTATTAGTTATTTGTTTCTAGATTTTGCAACATACCCTAACCTTTAACATNGGCGCAAATGACCCTTTTGGTGTCGACGTGCCGTTAAACAAGACATCATCATCATCTAACCTTTAACAACATAATGTGAAACTGTATAGGCACCAATGGTTAATAGTTGTCGTTGTATTTGAACTCTGGGACTCACATTTTTTATTGATACCAATTTTTGTGGCTCTAGCGCTGTTTTAATTTATTTTAAAATGTGGCTCTATGGTTTGATTTTTTCCCTTCATGGTTTGACCTTGAATAAGCGCTGCTAGGTTTAAAATGACGTCAAATATTATTTTGGGGCTTCCAAATACCTTGAATACGGATTGTTGTGGCCCTATATCGTTTTTTGAAATTGATTTACATTGTTTAACTCTGAATGTGAACCAATACGTTTAATTTATTTTAAATTTCAATCCAGAAACTTCTCAATACTATTTGTTTTGACTCTAAAATGAATCTATTATTGTTGTAAATTTAGCAACATAGTTTGGCTTTAAATCTCATAGTTTGACCTTAAATTCGTGCCAGTCATAGAATGGATGATACTTTTTTTTTACCAGGTGACCTGCTGTGATATGGTGTCTCACTGAACCCAAATGGGGACTGGTAATCCAAAATTGTTAGGCTTCTGTTTTAAAACTTTTTTTAACATCTCCGGAGGAAAATTTTGTTCACTGTTTTATTTTATTCACATGTTATGCAGATTTATCTGCAAAGTCCATTTGCTATTAGAAATAATACTCAGTACAGGGAATATGTGAAACGGACTATGTACCGCAAACCTAATACGATTTTTTTTAATTTTTTGCAATGTTCTCTAGTGAGGGCACATTTCTGCAGAACCTCAAAAAGTGTATAGTTTTGATTGAAAAATACTGAAGTTATAGTGAAGTTAGATAATTCAGTAAAACAGGAAGCTACCGTATATGAGTAATGGTAAAAGTAATTTGGATTAAAATAGATATAAGGCTGAGGAAGAGATATTCCATTTCTGTAAATATGAAATGACAGTAGTTAAATATTAGTTCGAAACGTTTAAAGATACTGTATTGGGAGACTGGTTTGTAGGTGTAAAATATTTAACCTGAAATTCACGGGAAAAGAAACGCAAGTAGAGGGAAAAGTGGCAGTACTACTACCTCTCCTCCTCAAAATCCCTCTCAACCCCGCTGACGAAATGTTTTTTTACCCTTAAAAATAAACGTACGAATTTATAAAAATACATGTGTATCGGGCGATGCTCATTAGTCCATTTCTAACATAAAAAACACAAATTGCCGAAAAACAAACATTTTTAATAAAAACGAAAAATGGGGATCCTGAGGCCGCTCATCCCAAAACCTCCACTCTTCCCGATGACATCATAATTCATATTTTTTCGAAATATTTTTTTCGAAATTTTTCATTATTTTTAATAAAAACCCAAACAAGTTTTTGGATTTTTTTCTGACGTCATTATCAGAGCTCTGTTGAAGTATGGTTGGGAAAAATTTTTGATTTTTTTCAAATCTGCAACTTTAATATATTGATTACAGCGCCACCATCAGAACGGTAGATAGGTGTACTATCGTAGTAACTTACACTACAGGAAGTCAACTTGTCTAGGCACCGAAGGTGCCAAACGCACCCAGCAGCAATATTCACCACTAAGATTATCAGGATCATCAAATGCTCAATTGTGACACCTGCACGTTGCTGACAAAAACTTGTCAAAACCTTCAGCAACTGCACATGAAACGTNGAGCAAAATCCCATTTCAGCTGTGCACGTCNTGGGGGTTNCCTNACGAATATGCCACATCGCATAAAATTATATAGATTGTTAGAATTACAGTGTTGAGTTTCAATGTTAACTTTCAAAGTTCGGATGTTAATATTTCTTTTTAATAATATATG
>KZ869524.1:9936-20128 GCA_003456935.1 Machilis hrabei | reverse complement strand
ATTCTGCGTAACGTCATTTTCGGCGTAGTGTAAATTCAGACAAATATAATTCTGTCTGCGTAGCGTCAATTGTCTGCGTTGTGTCACTCGGCGTAGCGTCATTTGTCTGCGTTGTGTCATTCTGCGTACCGTCATTTTCGGCGTAGTGTAACTCCGAAAACTTTGTCTGCGTTGCGTCATGTCTGCGTACCGTCCTGGACCCACGATTTCTTACCTTTTTGAAGAGCGTTGAATCAGAATATCTTTCCATCTTATACTCTATGTTTTGACCCCATTGCCCAACTTCCAGTTCCTTCCGAATGTAGATGTAAAAACTAGGAGTTTGAAAGGAGAATGAAATTTCAATCTAACGACACGAGCACATTGGAGCACAAATTAAGCCCTTACATTTGGTAAAAAGGGTTTTTGGAATCAGAGACGGTGATAATCTAGCGTAGAGCTAGCCAACCCACCAAAAGCTCCATAGATTTGATTGGATGGAACAAAACAAAAACACACAAATGAAACAAATTATTATTAGTTAAGAAAGTTTTAGATTTCCAATTGGGATACGCTACTGTGCAGCTGGCTAACCCAAATAATGTGTTGCGGAATGATTATTCGTTTCCTTCAATCTTGAAGTTTAAAAAAAATTAAGGTTTTGACTGCTGAAAAATGTTTATATTATATCTATATTGAAGCACAAATCGAGAATTTTGCATTTGGCGATCGGAGTTATGAGTGGGCTGATATGAAGGTAGCTGAGCCCAAACACGTAATAACTTTCTAAAAGGAGCAGCATAAATGTGATTCTTTACGGGACAAATGATTAAAAATAAAAGGGTTTCTTTTTCATTAACAGATTTCAAAATTTGTTGCTGGGGTTGGCTACCGTGAAGTTGGCCAACCTCATTAAGAATTAAAAAAAAATCATATTTTGGTAAGAGCACAAATTTTAATTTTATCGGTACAAATGACAACAAATCCAATGGTTTCTTTGTTATTTAAGATATTTAACAATTTTTTGCTGGGGTCGGTTACCGTGAAGTTGACCGACCCCACACAATGTTGTGGTTGACTAACTTTTCTAAAATTTCAACTATAAAAAATTTGATTTCGACTGCAGCACAATGTTTATATAAACGGCACAATGAAGCACAAATCAAGACCTATTATTTCGTATAAGAATTTTTGGAATCGGAGGCTGGGGTCAGTTAGCGTGAAGTTAGCCGACCCCAAAAACAGTTAATAAGTTTATAACGGGAGCAGCATAAATGATGATCTTTATGGCACAAATGAGCACAAAGCAAGCGGTTTCTTTTTTATTTAAGAGGTTTCAAATTGTATTACTCGGGTCGGCTACCGTGCAGTTGGCCAACCTCATTGAGAATTAAAAAAATCATATTTTGGTAAGAGCACCAATTTTAATTCTAACGGCACAAATGAGCACAAATGAAGCACAAATGAACCGCATGGGGCATTTTGGGGCATCGACTTGAGGCCGGCCAACTTCATCGACGTCTGTGTTTTCTTTCTTTTGGCATCACGGTGCTTTTGCATTACAGGTTAAACCCTTTCGTGAGTTGCTTATTATAAAAAAAAAACTAAAATCCCGAGTACCAATGTGGGTGAATCTATTTCAAATTTAAAGTTTCTTGTAAATTTAATATGAGTTCAGGTTCGTTTAAATGAAGACTAAATCTGATTTTGGGAACAAGAAAACCATGTATTACAATTTGTAAAGTCTAGATAAAATTTACATGAAAGTAACAAAGGTACGTAAAGTTCACAATTTATCTGGACTGAACGATCCCTAAGGACATTGAATACCAATTTTTGTCTCGAAATTCTAGTTGAAAGCCCTTGTTGTACACTTACCTACATGAATTCACATGAATGGAACAGAGGTACTTAAATTTTTCCATATATCCTGGACTCAATGACCCCGAAAACTCCGAATACACGTTTTCTTCTCTTAATAACTCCAGAGTGACTTTGTTGTAAATATATGTGCATCAATTCACATGAAAGAGGCAATGACACGTAAATTTAAGTAAAATTTCCGGAAACCCCAGAGTTTATATTTTCAACTTTTAACTCTAACGTATGTCCTTGTTGTAAATATTGCTCCATGGATTCACATGAAAGGAGTAAAGTTAAGCACATTTAGCTATTTTTCCCGGACTCAGTGACCCCCAAAACGTCCCAGTAAAAAATGTCAGCTCGTAATTCCTACGGGAAGTCCAATTTGCAAAATGTACTACATGGATTCACGTGAAAGGAGTAAAGATCGTAAATTTCGCTATTTTCCTCGTACAAAGCAGCCATGATATCCCACTACTACCAAATTGCAACACTTAACTCCTACGGGAAATTCCTCTTATAAATTTTGCTAAATGGATTCTGATGAAAGGAGTAAAGGTATACGTACATTTCGTTATTTTTTCCGAACTCAGTGACCTTAAAAACTATAGAGTACAAAATTTTCAGCTATTAATTCCTATGGAAAGTCCATGCTGAAAATTTTGGTACATGGATTCACATAAAAAGAGTAAAGGTACTTAAATTTTGCTATTTTCCTTGAACTCAATGACCACGAAAAACGCCGAGTACAAACTTCCAGCTCTTAATTCCTACGGGAAGTCCCTGTTGTAAATTTTGCAACATTAATTCACATGAAAGGAGTAAGGGTAAGATGTTCACTATTTTTCCCGGACTAAGCTACCCCAAACATCCCCGAATACAAAATATCAGCTTTTAAATCGTCTGGAAAGTCATTAAACTATGCGAGACAGACAGACGAGCACTTGGGAATTATATATATGTATGGTATAGCAAATTATTTTCAATAACATTATTCCCTTCAAAGAAGGAATACTGCATATGTTGGTTTGTTTGTCTTTAAACTTTTAAAGAAAATATAATGTACAGTAAATATGCTTATTACTATCATCAAAATACTAAACCTTTGACAAATTGTATGTACATAATCTTATTTATTTGCGGTAAATCATGGAACTAATTTTTGTTTTCTAAATCACAGACAACTAGAATTCACTTTTTTATGTATTTGTCATCTTGNGAAGGTGCCTTCACCTAAAAAATGTGTACTGTTTTACGGTCATGCTTGTATTAACCATGGATTGGTTTTAAGATATGCACGAACTTTTATAAGTGTTTTTCGTTTATGAATCATACAGATCCTAAATACTATTGTATTATTACTTGATGCTATTAGATAAATATATGACCAGTACGTTGTGTAGAATTAGTTGGATTCCCTCCACTAATCACGCAAAAGACTGACGGACTATACCCTTGTTTTATAACAATTTGTCTTGCTCCATTAAACAGACGTTGTAATCAACGAATAGAAGAGCAATTGCTAATGGATACATGACTGATCTACTGGTGCCACAGACATTATATTTGTAATGTGCATTATCGTTACCTTTGATCAATACATTCAATGTTACTTCATAAACATTGTGACCACTTTCCAGGGAATCGTTGAAGAAGTCATTGATTATTTGTATGAAGTGATTGAACATATAATGACAAATGATTGTTTCAAATACCATTCACTGAGACTGTCTCACTTACCAATGAGACATAACAATTTCAAAGAAGTGTATATATTCCTATTGCTCCCAAAACAAACGACCAATAAATGACCAAAAAGTGTTCTGTATTCAAAGCAAAATGGATTTTTTACTTATTTAGTTTGTTGTGCTGTTGTCCCTTACGTTTTCTAGAACTTTTGTGGACTGCTCCAGAACTTCTACCCTTGACAAATTTTCCAGGATGGCCTGCTTCTCAAAAAGGTGACGTCTACAGTTTTGGTATTATAGTTCACGAAGTTATTACTAGACAGGAGCCTTTTCATAGCTATTCTCGGGTAAATTTACAAGGTATGTTTTATATTTCGTTTATCTTGATGCCTTTTTGTAACTATATATTATTATGTTCAATGACTGTCACACTACACACCTGTTACACTCTGCAGCTCCGGTATGGCCATTGAATGTCGACGGGAGATGCGGTCCTTCACGGATGACTCCGTTCCCGTCCGCCTCACACGGGAAATTCACCTAGGGATACGCTTCCCGTACGAGCAACAGAAATGAGTAGGACACCTATCCCACTCTCCCTTAAAAAACCACGTGAACTTATTGTGGCTCACCTCAGTGTGGTTAAGGTCAACTAGAATTCCACAGTGCCTTTACCAGCTGTAAATCTAATGGTGTTTGCCCTTTTTGGCACTGTCTTAACCCTAGGCCCCTAGTAATGTTTGGCAAGTTCTCACCGTTGTCAGTTCTGTCGTGTAATTAATCCCGTGACCACTTCACCAACAAAAGATTATGTTGAATGTTTCAAAATCAAGGTAAGCTTGTTATTTTTAATGGAGCAGGAAGACCTTTCAAGGGTTGCATTTAAACTATATGTGCATAAAACAGGCTAGTACTCGCCTGAGACAGATACCGCATTATCACAAACCGTCAACTAAGTTTATTTTGAATTTTAAAAGGTGAGGGATGATTGGAAATTTCATGCAGCAAAAATACTTTTCAAGGGCTGCAGTATTGCTCGCTATGCATAAAACAGGCTCGTACTTGGTTGGAGAGATACTGCACTATGAGAAACCGTTGGTTAAGTTTGGGAGAGAGACTCCACTGTCAGAAACCGTTGACTAAGGTTACGTGATTTTTTATACACGGTGAGTGGAGCGGTATTATATTGAATTTTTAAAAATCAAGGGAAGCTTGGAATTTTTAACGAAGCTGGGAGACATTTCAAGAGGCGCAACTAAGCTCTCTGTGCATAAACAGGCATAACAGTTCTCGGTTGATAGACAGACTGTACTGTCAAAAACCGTCGATTAAGTCTACGTGCTGTTTTATGCACTGTGAGGGAAGCGGCGTTATTTTTAATTTTTAAAAATCGACGGAACCTTGGAATTTTTAACCAAGTAGAAATACCTTTTAGGGCTGTAGATAAGCTCGCTGTGTATAAAACATGCAAGTACTCAGTAGAAGGAGAGACTGCACAGTCAGAAACTATCGACTAAGTTTATGTTCTGTTTTATGGACTGAGAGTGGAGTTGAGTTATTTTGATATTTTAAAAATGGGGGGAGGCTTGGAATTTTCACGGCTCAGGAAGACCTTTCAAGGGCTGCTGTTAATCTCGCTGTGTATAAATCAGGCTAGTACACTGTTGAGAGAGACAATGCACCATCAAAAACCATCAGCTAAGTTGACGTGCTGTTTTATGAACGGTGAGTAGAGCGGCGTTATTTTGAAAATTTAAAAAGGTAGAAAATCTTTTCATTTTTAACGAAGCAGGAAGACCTTTCAAGGGCTGTAATTAAGTTTGCTGTGCATAAAACAATTTAGTACACGGTTGGAAGATATACTCTACTTTGAGAAACTGTTGACTAAGTTTACCTACTGTTTTATGTATGGTGAGTGGAGCGGTGTTAATTTGAATTTTAAAAATCGAGGGAAAATTGGACTTTGCACTGGTGTAGGAAGACATTTAAAGGGTTGCAGTTAAGCTCGCTCTACATAAAAGAGGCTAGTATTCGGTTGGTTGAGAGACTGGACTGTCAAAAACCATTGACTAAGTTTACGTTCTGTTTTATGGACTGTGAGTGGAGCGGCGTTATTTTCATATTTTTAAAATGGGGGGAAGCTTGGAATTTTTAACGGAGCAGTAAGACCTTTAAAGGGCTGCTGTTAAGTTCGCTGTTCATAAAATAGGCTAGTACTCGGTTTTGAGGGAGAATTATCTATCAGAATTCTATGGCTATGTTTACGGGCTGTTTTAAGCACGGCGAATGGAGTGGCGTTATTTTCAATTTTTATAAGAGGAGGGCATCTTGAAAACTATTTTACAAAGGAGGAAGACCTTTCAATGACTGCAGTTAAGCTTGCTGTGAATAAAACAGGCTAGTACTCGGTTAGGATAGAGAATGGCTAAATTCACGTGCTGTTTTATGCACGGTAAGTCGAACAGCGTTATTTTGATTTTTTAAAGGGGAGATAAGCTTGGAATTTTTTATGAAGCAAAAATATATATCAAGAGCTGCAGTTAACCTCACGTTGCATAAAACAGGCAGGTACTCGGTTGGGAGAAGGGATGCAATAACAGGAACCTTCGGCTATGTTTACGTGTTTTTTTATATATGGCGAGTGGAGCGGCGTTATTTTGAATTTTTTTAAGGAGAAGGAAGTTTGGATTTTTTTTCGGAGCAGGAAGATCTTTTAAGAGCTGCAGTTAAAATGGCTGTGCATAAAACAGGTTCATACTCGGTTGGGAGAAAGAATGCAATGCCAGGAACATTCACCTNTGTTTACGTGCTGTTTTATGCACTATGAGTTGAGCGGAATAGTTTTGAAGTTGTTATTTCTAAAAGCGGAGTAGAGCTTGGCATTTTTTACGGGGCAGAAAGTCTTTTCACTCGGTTGGGATAGACAATGCATTGTCAGAAAAACCGCAGGTGCGTTTGCATGCTGTTGTATACCCCACACAGCATGCACTATCCTATGGATATCCAGATATGTTCTACACTGTCCAGATAACGTTACGTCCAAAAGCAATATTGTATGCATATTGTGTGGATATTTACATAATAATGTCGTAAACGAAATATTGTATAGATATTTTCGAATTGGATATTTTATGGACATCTTGTATCGGACGATATAAATTTAAAAATGTTCATGTACAGATTAATCAAAACTGATTCACATCATTCTAATTGTAAATGTTATTTGTTCATTTATATTGACAAATAATTCTTAAATGAGATAAACACATTCCATAGGTATTGATGAATATTGTTTGGATAGTGTATAGTATAAGATTAGCTATGTACAATATGCCTTGCTTGGTCTAGTGATTAGCACAGCGTCCTCTGGTGCGAAAGGTTGTGGGTTCGTATCCCGCCCAAGTCATCATTTGTTTTGCCATTCGTCTTCATTAATCGTAATATAATTTATCGTTGCCAATAAATTACCCATCAGGTATCAATAGGACGTAAAATCCTTTTTTAATTTTGTGAAAATATATTATTGGTTTAAAATGTACTATAAATGTTGTATAAATGCCCCTACAATATTACTGACGACCTTATGTGGATATTGTATGGATCTCCCATTTACTGACATTCGGATATTATCTGGACATTTGTAGGACATAAATTAAACCAATATGGATATTGTATGGATATTGTCAATATCCACGGCCAATATTGTATGGTTATTATACGGATATTCAATGCTGACTGGGACACGAGGAGAGGAGCAGTGTACTTTTGAATTGGACAGATCATGTCTCTTGGCTGATTAGCGCTCTGTGGTCGTACAAGATTATCATTTGAACTGGCATCTTTCTCCAATTACTACCATCTTCCTCCAATTACTACCATCTTCCTCTTTGCTCTCTCTGCCTAACGTGCTTGGTTTTAGTGTTTGGTCTTGCATTTGCTATCGCTGAGCGTGATATTTCCCATACTGTGGCCGATGTGTTGTAGCCTCGCACAGACCCTCTCCTATTGATGTTGGTGATGACGCTAATTTCAGCATCATTTAACGTTGGCGTTTCTACGAACAAGATCTCACCAATTAATCGTAAAGTTAGACCATTCCCGATAAAGCTCCATTGTTTAAATACAGTAATTATGGTAAGAAAGTATACATAAAACGAACACAGCGTCCTTCCTAGTTAAATATCGTCCTAAATCCACTAATGATCGAACCTGAACTGCCAAATATCCTCCACTTTCACCTCATCACCATTCTACTCCCTCCCCCTCTCCTTTCCATCCTTGTCTTTGTTGACAAACAAATTGAGTAAATTTGAAATGTGTTCTTGGAATGCGGTAGCTGACAGGTGCAGACTCTATTTCACAGAAAGGGATTAAAATGTGTGCTAAGGAAACGAAACACTGAGATCCTCTGTGATCCGGTGTACTCATATGTAGTCCCATCAGTGATCCTCAATATTCCCATAAAAAAAAGTATTGAATTTGTGGCCAAGTTTTCCGTCCACTAACATAGCATGCCTCTGACGAAAGGATGTTTTATTCCCTTAATGTTTTTAATTAAGTTATTGTGTACCAGTGTTTTATGTTATTTTTTATGATCGTATCCTAATAATAGCGATTAATTTAGCTACTTTGTTATATGTTAACGATTCATTTTTTTAAACTGTTTTTATTCTTGTGTTTTTATTTTGAAGAAGTGATTTCAGCCGTGGCGAGAGGGGAAGATCCACCAATGCGACCTCAACTGCCTCTTGGTGGTCCTGATGAATCAGAACAATTAGCATCCTTAGCATGTCAATGTTGGTCTCAGCAATTGGATGTAAGACCTACATTCAGTTCCATAAAAGGAATAGTTCGAAGGATTGGAAAGTAAGAAAACGTAAAGCCTTTGTTTTGTACTTAATCACTTTCTCTTGTGTTCTCTTCTCCAAAATGTATTGCAGCGTTTGACCTTGTCATTTTCAATAAGGTGGAACGATGCTAAGCTGTTATGTTTTATCGATATTCTGTAGTAGTAAATACTGTATGTATATATATATAGCTTTGATGTGATGTAATGTTTGTGCAGGTTTTCTGTAATAGTAAATTTGTATACACTGTAGATATTTTTGTTGTGCCGGAACTATGAAACTATAATACAAACTGTAATTGTGGCAACACCTGAATGAAACGCAGTATTATGTACGTACAAAGTATTCAATCAATGAGCGTAAACCTTAACACACTCACATACACATCCAAATGTACCCACACATGTATGTAAAATACGTCCTAAACTAGACTTGTGTTTCAAAAAGTTTTATAAAATTAAATATCACATGAAATCAACACTCTTTGCATATTTATTTTAGCTAAGTTAATTATTTTGTCTAAAATTGTAATTATACCTAAATAATATCTGATTCCAAAATTGCCACGTGTAGAATTAAAAAGTAAATTCTCGAAGATAATGAATTCCATTATATAGAAATACTTCTTTGACTCTTATTTTTCAATAAAACCAACGAATTAAGGAGTGTATCTGGAAATGACTATCATATTGAATGGACATATTATTTGTACCAAAACCAAGCAAAAAAGATGTAAACATAATTCCTAGAATGTGGGTTTACACGGAATGAATGACTCTTAAAATACATACTTTCTGACTACTCTCTGCCTTTTAAATTATTTGCAAATTGTTATGTTTATCAGTTTGAGTGTCTTTACATCAGAATGAATCTAAGTTTGTATACATACGTGTTATGACGGTGTTAAACATCTTTGTTGATTTATTCTGACTATTTTGCTTCATTTTCACGTGATAAGTACAAAGAATTGAGCTTAGAGGATGTTGGTTAACACGTTAGGCTGAAACAAACCTATTTTTTTTCAGTCCGTGGTTTTGTTACTGTGGAAAGTTATATTATGGCATCAATAGGAAAAGTACAACATTTCAACCCCTATCAGGAAAATATCTTTAACTCTGTCGGAGGTCTGAAAGTTCAGTACTTCTTAAAGTGTAAAATTTACATGTAATAAAAAACCACTTATTTTAATCACAATGTCACCCCTTTCGTGATATCCAGTTTATAAAATAAATAAAACACTTTTGACCGATCACATGGAACCTCAAAGGAATGAGGGAGTTGTGATATTGACATTAAGGATGAATTGCTCATTACTACGTTCTAGGCAGTTCATGACAGCCTGTGAAGTTAAGTACAGGTCACCATGCTATGTAAACTTAAATCCCTGGCGTGCATTATTCGGCCCTAAATTGCACTGATATTTCGCATATTGTCGTGCTGCACCGGACTGATATCTGATATCGGCAAATGCATTCCGACGAAAAAAGAAATTGCAACCACACACCGAGTAAAATATTGGACCTGGTGAGGCTCTCACACAAATTTTGTATATTTGTATGAAATTTCACTCGTGTAATTACATAAAATAACTCGTTAAAATTACAACGATTAATTGCACGTAACCAACTCTCTACTTTTCTTACGTAGTTTCATCAGGCAGTTTGTGAGTAATAGTTTCTTTCTACTCATTTCTTATTCAATTTACTTTGAGAGTGTGTGGCATTGGTTAGGCTACTTTAGCTTTTGCCTATAAAAGCAAGGTTTTGCATTCTTCTGTAATTAGTGTAGTTTCATCAGGCAGTTTGTGATTATTAG